>JAQZBX010009556.1:0-45859 GCA_029593785.1 Cabassous unicinctus | reverse complement strand
CTGCAAGAAAGAAATTCTCTGAGAAGAGCTTACAGATGCCCAAAGTAGATATGGAAGACAAAAAAAAACACTAAACAAATTTGAAGACTCTAATATATACAACAGAAAACATTAAAGACTTAGCCAGATTAACATAAATTCTCACACACGAGGCACATTTACCACACAGTCCTAATACAATATGTCTGACTTACAACAAAAATTATATGTCAAATATAAAGTCAAGAAAAATCAAGGTCTGAGAGTCAAAGCAGGCATCAGAACAAGACCCAAATATGAGAGCGATGTTGGAATTATCAGACAGGGAATTTTAAATAACTATGATTAATATGTTAACCGGTCTAATAAAAATGTAGAAAAAATGCAAAGTCAGATGCATAATATAAACAGAGACATGGACATTCTAAAAATCTAAGGACTGAAAATACCTACACTCTGCTAGGTAAATAGTAAAGGGAAGGAGAAAGAGATACCATGCTAACAGTAAGGAAAAGAGTAATACCAGGTCTAGTATTTTACAACATCCAGTACTCATCATTATAAGATCTCTCAGCAAACTAGGACTATAGAGGAGCTTTCTCAATTTGATGAAGAATGTCTGGGGAAAAAACCCTATAGCTAGCATCAGACTTACTGTGAAAAAAAACTGGACTTGTTTCCCCCCAAATCTGGAACAAAGCAAGGATGCCCTTTCTCAGCAATTCTACGCAGCATCATATTGGAAGTTTTAGCTGGTGCAATAAGGTAAGGAAAAGAAAATAATATACATAGAGTAATGGAAGCAATAACCCTTTCTGTTTTTGTAGATGACATAATTACCTTTGTAGAGAATAAAAAAAAAAAAAAAATCCAAAAACTGATATGTGAGTATAGCAAGGTTGAAGGATATAAGACAATATACAAAAATCCAATTCTTTTCTATAAATCAGAAGGGAATAATTGGAACTTTAAAATAAAAGTTATATTTACAATAGCACCTAAATTAATGCAATACTAGGTTTAAATAAAGAAAATTTGTTCATGGCTTGTGAGGAAAACTGCAAAATGTTGATTGAAAAAAATAAATGGAGAGATATTTTGAAGAAATAAATAAATGGAGAGATATATTGATTCCATGAACTGTAAGATTCAATATTTTTAATATGCCAATATTTCTCAAATTGATCTACAGATTCAATGCATTTCCCCCCAAATCCCGGCAATCTATTTTGTGGATTTTGATAAACTGATTCTAAAGTTTGTGTGGAAATGCTACAGACCTAGAAATCGTCAACATAATAGTGAAGAAGAAAAACAAAATTAGAGAATTCGTGGTACCAATTTCAAGAATAACTATAAAGTTACAGTATTCAATACAGCATGATACTGGCAAAGGAATGGACAAGATCAATGAAACAAAACAGAGCTCAAAAATAGATTTATGCATATATATTCAGCTTGTTTTTGAGAAACAAGCAAAGACAACTCAATGGAGAAAGGAAAATCATTTTAACAAATTGTGCTGGAAAATTGGCTGTCCATAACAAAAACAATAAATGATCCTAGACACACTTCTTCCATGTTAGAGGAAAAAAAACAAAAAATTTATCTTAGATCTAAATGTAAAGTGTAAATATATAAAACTTTTGAAACAAGCATAGGAAAAATTACACATGATGCTATGCTTGATGATGAATCTTTAAATATAATACCAGTAGTAATGGATTAGTCAGGGTTCTCCATAGAAACATGAAAGAGATGCAGTACAACATATTGGTTCCTGCAATTGTAGGGATTGGCAAGTCTGAAATCTGAAGGGCAGGCTGACAGAAACATTTGGGCAGGAGTTATTGATGGATTCTTGAAGCAGAATTTATATTTTCTCAGGGGAATATCAGTTTTCCTTGAGACTTTCTAAACCAATTGCAAGAGGCCCATGCATACTATCAAAAATAACAGAAATAATCTCCTTTGCTTAAAATCAACTGATGGTGGATGTTAGCCACATCTATTCAAAATGCTTTCACAGGAACATCTAAAATGACCATCACAAGAGTAATCCATGAATGAAAAAAATGATATTTGTCTTTATCACAATTAAAAATTTCTGCTCTGTGAAATGAATTGTTAATTGAAAGAAAACATAAGCCACAGTCTGGGAAAAATATTTGCAAAATGCATATCTGAAAAAGGATTTGTATCCAAAATATTGAAAAATAAGTTTTAAAAATAAACTACAAAAATCCTGACCCAATTAATAAATCAGCAGAAGATCTGAATTGACACCTCAGCAAAGAAGATGGAAATTACGCATATGATGTCAACATGATTTGTCATTAAGGAATTGCAAATTTAAAGAATAGGGAGATGCACTCCCATTAGAGTGGCTAAAATATATTAAAAAAAAAAAAATCCACAATACAAAATTCTGGTAAGAATGCAGAAAAACAGGAAATTTCATTCATTGCTGGTGGGATATTTTAGGGCATTGAAACTATTCTGCATGACAGTGCAATGGTGAATGCAAGACAATAAGCATTTGTCAAAATGTATAGAAATTTACTGCAAAAAGATTAAGCCTTGATGTAAATAATTTAATTTAAAAAAATCGTTAATGCATTGAGGGATCCATGGATGGAAAACAGAATGTGAAAAACACATCTAAATGTATTACAAATGTGTAAGCCAACCTCACTGAAGGGAGTAGGGAAATATGGTCCTGACCTAAGTTACATTCTAAATGAGTGATGTATGTAAGACTAAAGGCAACAGGAACTATACATAAACCCTGTACTCTCATTGATAAACTTGTTTCCCACACAGGATACAGATAAACAACTCTGAAATCACTTTATATGCAAAATCAAATTGAAGAATTAAATAAACATATGCCAAATGTTGGGAATGAGGTTTCTTGCTATTGAAGTGTAAGATTACAGATAAGCAGAAGGAAAAGGCTAGAATCATCCATGTGGTAATAATGAATTAGCTTTGGAGATACTGAGCTGAACTTATGTTTAGCTTAATATAGATACAGATAGTTTCAATTAGAAATATTTATATATGTGTATATATATGAATTAGTATATAAACATATATTTTCTTGTTCTGTAAGTTGAGAGTACTAGAGTCAGTGATATCTCAATAGCAACGAGCAATAAGATCTTGGTTTCTTGTACCATCTCTAATAAAAGAAGTGAAGCATCCTTGTATAAATGTCTGATTCTAGAAGTAAGGCAGGAAATATACAAGAGTAGACTTTCATAGTGCCTCAAAGTAAGGGGAAGGGGCAGATGATGGGGCATGTAAACTGTGCAAAGTGAAAGAGTTCCCAAGAGCCAAAGCTGGAAAAATTTAAAAAACAAAATAAACCAAGTCAATTTAATATTGACTCATATTTGTGACAAATGTACCAATCTAATATAAAACACTAACAAAAGGTAAACTGAGTGTGAAGTATATAGGAACTCTGCATTATCATAACAGTTTTTTCTGTAAGTATGAATCTGTTAAAATATTTGGAAAAAGTTATTTGAAAACATTTGTGCAAATATAATATGAGGCAGTAAGCCAGCATATTTGGTGATGCTTTTGTCATTAGAATAGAGTGCAAGGACTGAGTTTTCCCACATTTATGAGTGGGTCCAAAGTTAACATATTATTCTATAGAGAGGGAGAAATAGAGTAAGTAAACAAAAATGTATTATTCATCAATGTATTTATGTATCTTATTTCTTTTCCTTGAGAAATGTGGTTCAGAGAAAGCATCTGAAACTGAACAGAAAATATTGATAGCCCTCAGTACTATACTCAAAGTAAAATGACATAAAAGTAGGAGTTGGATGAGAAGATGCCTTGGATACTGTTTTGATTAAATTAAGTTTGTTGAACAATTCTTTTCTGCAGTGAGATAATATTAGGGCATTATATAATAATTTAATTTTTGTAGCATTTTTTCCATGAGATTGATAACTATAATATAGATAACAGAAGGTATACTTGCAGCTTATTTTCACTTAAATTTTCAATAATCTCAATATTTAAAGATTTGAATTAGAAAGACTCATTACTTTGAAAGATAAATGGGTGTGCTGACATATAAAATTTCATTTTTCATTAGAAACAAGAACCTTTGGTATTCATTTTATAGATATCATTAAATAACTGAAAGAAAAGGGTAGATATGCAATCTACCTAAAGGCATGCCAACCATACCATAAGGAGGATGCAAAATCCTTTTCTATTTGGGAAAGAGGAAGAAGAAACCATGAGAGTTGACACAACATTGTAGAAACTGATCCTCATCTCCATTTATTCTGCATTAAGTCCTTGGGTAAGTGAATGGTAACACAAAGACTGTTTTGACTCCACTCTTTTCTATGAATCATAGCTTCCCTTCCGCTAGGACACATTAGTTTTTTCTGACAAATACTTGGTTCAGGTAGTATGGTGGATGTAATTATGTATCCCAGTTTGGGTGTATTCTTGGTCTTGGTTTGTTTCTGGTGGGAGTGGACCCACTTTAAATAAGATTAATCTGGATTACTGGAGAACTTTCTAAACACAGTTAAAGTCAAACGGAGAGTAAAGCCACGGAGAACAGCCAGAAATCAGAAGTCAATGGAGTCCAGAAAAGAAAGGAAGAGATGCCACCATCTGATGGCCATATGATGGAAAAGCCAAGAAACTCCAAAGATGGCTGGTTAGCAAGAAAACACCAACCATGGGAGGAAGCAAACCTTCTAGTCTCTGAAACCCATGAGCCAGTAAATTCCTGTTGTTAAGTCAACCCTTTGTATGGTATTTGTTTTAGCAGAAAGGAAGTTAAAAGAGGTGGGACAATATTTCAACTAAAAGGAAACTTACCTAAAGTTGACATAAAAATAAATATAGTAGTAGCTTATGCAACTGGAGACTTGAAAGGTTTAAATGTAATTCAAGCTTTAAGTAAGCTGTATTTCAATGGTTTATTACTATCAACAAAAACTAGATTTTCTTTTGCCATTATTGGTATCAGTTTCAAACAAGGCCTAGAGATAGAGAATATCTTACAGACATTTTATGCTCAGGATATCATGTAATCTCTCTACTTTTGACTTTTATGAATTGGGTGATATATTCATACCTCTTACAGTCTTGGTAAACTGTAGTATGAGATGCACTGATTCACTTAAGCCAAAAGAGACTACAAAGAGATCTATGAGTCGGGATAACCTCTCTTATGGCAAATAAAGAAAGTGGAAATTTAGTATAAGATAACAAAGAGAAAGAAAATGACTATTTGATAACCTAAATAGCATATTGTTGTGTATTGAAATGATATTAATGATCTTGAATTCTATAAACCTCTAAAGATATTGACTAAAATTAGAATCTAAACAACTTGAGAAAATCACCAAAAAATTTTGTAAACATGTTTACCACAAGATAAACTATAAAATAAAATACAAAACATCAAAATTTCATAAGCATATGACCAAAAATGTAATGTAAATGAATTGAGAAAACATGTTTTTGGAATAAGTAATAACCAGACATTTGTGTGCATAAATTATATGGACTGGCTTAATGTCAATGAAGCTGGCATTTATAAAAATCCAGAGCAGATGCTGGTTCACTCATCATCCTTTTGGGGTAGTCCAGTCTACTCCTGGACTGTAATGCCTGTGCTGCAAGATTTGCTGCTTTTCTTGCAGACAGCCTGTAGTCAAACCAGTGCCTCTGCCATTGATGACTTTAGATTTTCCACTGACAATGGGTCAGAGCTGCCTCCTAAGTTTGCTCATTGAAAGATATTTGCCTGAACACAACATATCAAAACTAATGGTATGCAGCAAAGACAGAGGTGAGAGGCAAATTTATAGTCCTAAACTCTTACATTAAAAAAGAGGAAAGAACTAAAATCAAAGGTCCAACTGCATACTAGAAAAAGAACAGCAAGAAAAAGGAAAGAAATAACAAAGAACAGAGCAGAAATAAATGGAATTGGAATCAACAAACAATAGAGAGAATTAAGGAAACCAAAATGTTGTTCTTAGAGAAGGTCAGTAATACTGACAAACCCTTAGCTATACTGACAAAGGAAAAAAGAGAGAAGATACAAATAAATAAAATCAGAAATGAGAGGGAGCCATTACTACTGACCTCACAGAAATAAAACTATCATAAGAGGATTCTATGAACAATTGTATGCCAATAAATTAGACAACCTATATAAAATGGACACATTCCTAGAAACACACAAACAACTCACACTGACTCTAGAAGACATAGAAGACCTCAACAGACCAATCGCAGTAAAAGTATTGAATCAGTCACCAAAAACCTAACAAAGAAAAACCCAGGACCAGATGGCTTCACAGATAAATTCTATCAATCACTCCAAGAATTAATACCAACCCTGCTCAAACTCTTCCAAAAAACTTGAAGAAGAGTGAACACTTCCTAACTCATTCTATGAGGCGAACATCAGCCTAATACCAAAGACAGAAAAAGATACTACAAAAAAAAAAGAAAAATTTAGACCAGTTTCTCCTATGAATATAGATGCACAAGTCCTCAACCAAGTACTTGCAAATTGAATCCAATGGCACATTAGAAGAATTATACACCATGACCAAATGGATTTTATTCCAGGTATGCAAGGGTGGTTCAAGATAAGAAAATCAACTAATATAATACATCACATTAACAAAATAAAGGTTTAAAAAAACCTACATGATCATTTCCATTGATGCAGAAAAGGAATCTGACAAAATTCAAGATCCTTTCTTGATTAAAAACAGTTAGAATAATAGGAAAGGAAATGTTCTCAATATGATAAAGGGCATATATGAAAAACCTACAGTTAACACCCTATCGATGGTGAAAGACAGAATGCTTTCCCTCTAAAATCTGGAATGAGACAAGGATGCCCACTGTCACCACTGTTATTGAACATTTTACAGCAAGTTCTATCCAGAAGAGTTTGGCAAGAAAAAGAAATTTTAAAAAAACATACATATTGGAAAGGAAGAAGTAAAATGTTCACTATTTGCAGATTACATGATCCTATATATATACATATACATAAAGTCCCAAAAATCTACAACAATGGTCCTAAAGCTAATAAATGAGTTCAGAAAAGTGGCAGGGTACAAGATCAACATGCAAAAATAGTAGTGTTTTTATACACTAGTAGTTAGCAATATTAGGAAGAAATTTAAATGACTCAATTTATAATAGCAACTAAAAGATTCAAATATCTAGGAATGCATTTAACTGAGGATATAAAAGTCTTTACACAGAAAACTACAAAATATTGCTAAAATAATTTAAGAAAGACCTAAATAAATGGAATGACATTCTGTGTTCATGGATGACTAAATATCTTTATGATGTCAATTTTACCCAAAATGATTTACAGATTCAATGGAATCACTATAAAAAATTGCAACAGCTTTCTTTGCAAAAATGGAAAACACAATTATCAATTTTATTTGGAAGTGTAAAGGTCTCTGAATAACCAAAAACATCCTGAAAAAGGAGAGGAAAGTTGGAGGACTCACTCTTCCTGACTCTAAAGCATATTATAAATCTTCAGTGGTCAGAAAAGCATGGTATTGGCACAAGGATAAACATATTGACCAACAGAATTGAATTGAGAGTTCAAAAATAAATTCTTACATCTATAGCCAATTGATTTCTGACAAGTTCACTCAACTGAGAAAAAAAATAGTCTCTTCAACAAAAGGTGCTGGGAGAATTGGATATCCATATACAAAAAAAAATGAAAAAGGACCCCTATCTCTCACCATATACAAAATCTGCTCAAAATGAATAAAAGACCTAAAAAAAAGTATCAGGACTACAGACCTCCTAGAAGAAAATGAAGGGAAGCATCTTCAGGGTCTTGAGTGGGACAATGGTTTCTTGGACTTTTCACCCAAAGAACAAACAATGAAAGAAAAAATAGATAAATTGGACTTCCTCTAAATTAAAAAAAAAACAAAACAACTTTTGTGCACCAAAAGACTTTGTCACAGAACTTAAAAGACAATCTTTTTAATGGGAGAAAATATTTGGAAACTACATATCTAATAAGTGTCCAGAATATATAAAGTAATCCTACAACTCAACAATGAAAAGACAACCCAATTAAAAAATGGGCAAAAGACTTGCCCATTTCTCCAAAGAGGACACACAAATGGCTAAAACTTTGGAGATATTTCTCCAAAGAGACATACAAATGGCTAAAGCTGTTCATGAAAAGATGCTCAACATCACCAGCTATTAGAAAAATGCAGATCAAAATCACAGTCAGATATCATTTCTCACCCATTAGAAGGGTTACTCTTAAAAAAAAAGCAAACAAAACCAGAAAACTACAAGTGTTGGAGAGGATAATGAAAAATAAGAATGCTTACTCATAGCTGGAGGGACTGTAAAACGGTGCAGCCTCTTTGGAAGACAGTTTGCAGTTCCTCAGGAAACTATGTATAGAATTACTGTATGACCAGGTAATCCTGCTGACAGCTTTATAACCAGAAGAATTGAAAGCAGGGACCTGAAAAGATATTTGTACACCAATGTTCATAGTGGCATTATTCACAATTGCCAAAAGATGGAAGCAACCCGTGTCCATCAACTGATGAATGGATAAACACGTGGTATATACATACAATGGAATATTATTCAGCCATAAATATGAATGAAGTCCTGATGCATGTGACAGCATGGGTGAACCTTTAGGACGTTTTGCTGAGTGAAATTAGCTGGACACAAAAGAACAAATATTGTAGATCTCACTTATAAAAACTACTTATAATAAGCAAACTCATAGAGTTAGAATCTAGAATATAGATTACCAGGGGATAGACTGGAGTTAGAGAATGGGGAGTTGATGCTCTTTTGTACTGCATTTTATGTAGGTGGATTGTTAAGATTTGGAAATGAAATCTACATTTTCTATGATAAAATTTGGGGTTGAATCCAGATTAAAATAAAAAATAATAACATTTCATTTTATTTCTGTGAGGCCATGTTCACTTGGCTAAATGGTAAATGTTATACTCTCTGGCATTTACTTGAACTTTGTAAAATTAGACATTTACTGTTTAAGCATTTTTAACAGAATCTTATTTTATGGCATGTTAATGCAATAAATTTAAAATGTATTTTATTACCATTTCTACTTATGTTCTATAACTTATTCCCAAATTAAAAAAGGACAAAGAGAAGGATATTTTTTCTGAGGAAACTGAATCTTTAAATAGACTTTTAAAATTTCATTTTGAAATATGCACAAAGATAAGCAAAACTAGTGTTTATTATAATTAACTGCTATAAATAAATAATGTTTAAAATATCAATGGATGATCTTACAACACAATTCCCTTAGCCTAGCTGATTTATATAGCTATATGACATAATAGAAAATCAGTTGGTTTGGTCAGTTACAGCATAAATTGACTTCTCTCACTCAATTTTTTAAAATAAATATATGAAGCTATACTAAACAGATTCTTGAAAAAGCAGTTAAGTGTTGCTTGATTTTATTTCCTAACTCTATAATTGCAACGATATTATTAGTTTTATTCAATATTATAATTTCCATAACCCATATAACAAAAATGCATGTTTATTTTTTGATTCACTGACTAAATATCTGTAACTTTTGCTAAAAGACCAAAGTTTATTGGTCTTATTAGAAATTATTAGAAATAAATGCCTTTTAATGGGGAAAATATATTCACTATTGACTTCAATTGCCTATGCTTTAAGTCATTTAATTTATATAGAGTGATAAATTATATTATTACATTACAAATTTTCAACAAATTAACTATGAAACAGTCAATGGACTCTAGTTCCCTTAACTTTAGAGTCTATTTTACTATCTTTCTATCACCATGTATCTATACTACCTATAATATGCATGATTAAGGAGTAATAATAATATCAATATTTATAAGAGCTAATACTAGCCTATATGATGTTAAATGTGAACTCATTGCTACTTTATATTGAATTCATTCTGACAACAGCTATTATGATCCCCATTTATTAATGAGTCCTAGAGAGATCATTTGCTTTTTTCAAAGGTCTGTGATTTGAATCCTAGCAGTTTGTTTACAGAATTCATGCTCTTCAGAATCCAGCACCTACACAATATTGCCTCTAAATAAATTACATATTTAGTATATGACTCTTTGATTTTGTAATTTTTATGATAAGCAAAGTTTATCATAAAAAATCATATTTTAAACTAAGACCTGCAAATTGCATAATGTGAAATTGCTTCTAGGGATCTATCTCAATGCACTATGGAGACAATCCTACTTGCTTTAGAGTGATTAGCATCTACACAGTATCCTAACATCTTGGACTCAAAATCCTCTCTAAACTCCCCTCCCCGACCCCTCACATACACACACACACACGATATAAAACTATTAGAATTCAGTACACTTCTGAAATTATTTTGGATATTTGAATCATTCTAGAGATAACATTCAGGTCTTTTTATTGAATATTTTTTTATCCTGAAATACTTTGCCATATTTTTATATTTTTTTTGTGTTAACAGGTCCATGAGTCCACATGTACTTATCCCCTGTCAGTATTACCTGTAACTACTTTAGTTTTTGATGATCCTTGGCTTGGAGGCTTTGCTTAGGGCATGGTGCAGTTTCTCCAGCAACTGGCTTCCCTGTTCTCCCCCTAACAAATGCTCAGCACATACTTATTTTAACAAAAGTTCTTTTGCTATTTCTTTCTTGAATGGGGAATGAAGATAATAAAAATAGTAAATGTAGCAATGTAAAGTTAAAACTTTCCAAAAGCCAAGCATTATAAACTGCATTTTGTATCTGCTTTCAGAGTTTGTAACCTGGAATTCTGGACTTCATTAAGACAAGGTGAATTTCAACTATAATGTTCTCTTCATTTTGATAGCCTCTTCTACATGTAGTCAAATTAGAAAAATGGAAAGAAAGAAAACCAAGGTACTAATGCATACATTTGATTATCCTATGTTCTCCTGAATGGATTACTATACTTCATTTGGGCCTTAACCAGGACCCATCTCCTTAATCATCAGCATGTGTGTAGGCAGAAAGGAAAATGAAAATAGTGGATCTCAATAATTATTTTTCCTAGAAATAGAAAAGTAGGACTAGACAGTTATTCACTTCTATGAAAATTAGATCCAGATCCAAAACTGCTTCGGGATTGGTAAACAATGCAAAACAAAATACTGGTGATATACAAAGATCATATTACTAAAAAATGAATTAAATTGAATTAGATTTAATCATGATTGGCAAAGATCAAGCAGTTGAGTAAATAGCACAAAAGGGCATATAAAATGTTATTTAGACTATTTATTTTAGTAACTTTAATCTTAAGGATGCTTTTGACAATCTGACACTGAGAAATTTACATATATTTATCAAAGGAAACTTTAATAATTTGGGGATTTATATCTGTACGACATCTTATCAGAGACCTTTATTGGTCTTTGAAAAATTAAGTGTTTTCTTATAATTGTAGATAGAGTAGATTTTTGGTATCTCATATGTATTTCATTTAAAATAACCTAAAGTAGCAGAGACAACAAATTCATTTTGAAATTTTTTGAATCTCCATAAAAAAAAGACAAAGCAATTAAAATAATTTAATAAAAATGTCACATCTACATCAATAGAAGTTGACAGTTTATGTCTATGAAATGCAGAGTATTATATACGGGTTGTGACAAACCTCTCATAGGGATTTAACCAATGAGGCATCACTAACTCTGTAGAAGGGAGCAGAGGGAAGGAATAAAAAAGATATCCTATATCCTCAGGCTGAGAAACCAGAAGTTACCCAAAGTTAGCCATGCCAAATTTAATCCCACCTGATATGAAAAACATAGCAAATATAGCAGCAGATGTAACTTAAAAATGGCTTCACATTTTCTTATTACAGGGTGAGTACAAGGAGATTAACCTAGGGTGAATTTGGTCCTAAGAAATTTTGAAAGTTACGTGTTTCCTAGCAGGATAAATTCACACTCCAAATTATGAGAAACATCTGGTTGTTTCAGAATTCAGATTGGAAAGGCCAAGATAAATATGAAAGAGAAGGAAAGGGATATTTAAATGAAAGGGATGCAAAAAAGAGGCAGTTCTCAAAAATAAGTCATACTTTTTAACAGTTTAGATAACAGAGAAGAGACAGATCTAGTTATATAAAACTAGGAAATCCATACTCACCCACCCACTCCAAGAAAACTCATCACACTTAAACATGAGAATAACAATAAATTCATTCAATCCCAAGTTATCAAAGATAAATAGAATAATGGGCAGAACAACAACATAAGAAAGACATGCCAGAAAGACCTGGCCAAAAGAAATGAAAATTATATCCTGATGTTTCAAAACAAGCTATAAACAAGTTATATAAATTTATATATAAATGATATTAAATATTAAAAAGTGATGCAATCTGGAATTAGGAGGAAGAAAACTAATAATAAGATTATTGGAGAAATGAAAATTTGAGAAAAAATAGATCATGTCAGGAATAAATTAGAGATTTAAAAAAGCATTCAAAAATAAAGAAATATATAGAGCACAAAAATGAAAATTAACACCTTGGATTATGCCAGAATTTAAAGAAGGATTTGAATAAAAGTTTTTGAATATTGATTTGTGATGATGAAGGTATAATGCTGTGATTATACCAAAACCCACTGAATGTACACTTCGGATGGATTGTATGGTATATGAATATATCTCAATAAAATTGCTAAAAAAATTAAGAATGAAATAAAATGATTTTTGTGAAAATGATAGAAAAGAGGCAAAGAAAATTCAACATCATTATAATAGGAGTACCCAAATATGGATGGAAATCAATTAAGAGGTAGAATCTACATATTGTATAAACACATTGCAGGAGATCCTCTAGTAATGCTGTTAAAGTGAAATAGTCATCTAAACACTCTTGGAAATAATAATTATAAAACATGGTCAAGATATACAAAACAACAATATAAAATCATTGAAATGTTAAAAAATTAAAAGAGATAGAAATAAATTTTGCTTTTTTAAAGTTTTAGACATAAACTGTAAGAATTGTTAGGTTGCAGCATTTAGGGTGCTCCATATGGTGTAAACTACCACGGAAATATTAGCAGTGGGAAACTACAGCCTAAGGAGCCGGGAGAATTCAGGCCTAGGAAAAAAATAAACCAAAAACGGTCGTGGAAGAAAGTATACATAAGGAGGGATACACAAAGAATCTGTATAAATCTGTCACAAATTCTTAGCTTAACAGTAATAAATATGAGTGGAAAAGAAATAAGTGGGCAGGAAAAAATAAAGCCTGAGTCAAAGGAGGAATTTATAGGTGAAAAACAGAACTATATACTTGGTGAATTCTTTGTTCTTGTTGTTTGTTTGTCTGATATGTTTTGTTTTGTTTTTAAAATCAGTGCAATCTCCAGCAATGCACAACTTGGACAGCAGAAAAGATGACATGACTCTTTAGTATTCAGAGTCACATACTGAGTTTGACAGAGATTGAAGAAAGAGTTCTCATTACAAGGAAAGCACAGAAAGGGTGAACCCCATTATCTAAATATAATCTCCTCCAAAAATATCCTCAAACAAATAAATTAAACAGACTTATGAAAGGTTTCTAGAGATCCAGTCTTAAAGACAGTAAGTTTACTGATTACTATTTAAAATTAAAATTCTTTAAGATATTATAACAGAATTCAGAGTTGTCACAAATATTATTTACTATGTTTATAAAAAAAGATTTATTGGCAAATATGCAAGAAAGTGTGAGAACAGTGAGAAAAATGCAGTCAATGGAAAATGACCGGGCACCTTGAGAATTAGCTGTTAAAGATTGTGAAGCAGCTAGTATAAATATGAATAAAGAGTCAAAAGAAATAAGACCAAAGGATTCAATATTATCATAATGAATGAACAGATTTCAAAAGAGAAATGGACACTGTAAATAGTAACTCTAGAGATGAAACTTACAATAAATGAAAAGAAAAATGCAGAATATGGATTTAAGGATAGATAGAGGATGGCAAAAGGAAGATAAACAAAATTTAACCAATTCAAAGAAAAATGGAAAAATGGAAACTACAGTTTAAATGAAAAGAACAATGTCTCAGAGACATCTGGAAAATATGAAACACACCAATATATGTGTATTCATTTCCAAGAATGCCAGGAGAGAGAGAAAACTGGAATAGGAAAATATTTGAAGGAATAATACTCCAAACCTCTCAAATTTGGAGGAAAACTGGTGCTTAGAGGCAACAAGCTCATCAAACCCCAAAAGGATAAACAGATAGAAAACCACTCCTAGGAACATCATTTTTAAGTGCCAAAAATATTTATTTTTAAAAATCAAGTGAAAATCTTGAAAGAAATCAGAAAAAAGTGACACATTAAAAACACAGAAATGGTTTCATTAATGTCTGACTTTTCATCAGATATAATAAAAACCAGAAGACACTGAAACAAGAAATTCAAAGTTCTGAAATACAGTTTTTAAAAAGCTCTTTAAATAAAGAATTCTATATTCAGTGAAGCTATCCTTCAAAATTAAAGGTGAATTAAAGGCATTTCCAGGTAAACAAAAAGTAAAAGAATAAATCATCAGGAGGACTGCACTATAAGAAATGTTAAAGGAACTTCTTCAGGCTTAAAAGAAATTATATTCAGAAGCAATTCATAGCTACACCAAGGGATAAAGAACACATAGGATTGCAAATATGTGTAAATATTTGAGACCATGCATGATTTTCTGTTATTTACTTTATTTCTTTAAATGATATGTCTATTTAAAGCAATATTTATAATGCTCTTGTCTTTGTAAATTGTACAGATGTAGTTTATGTGACAATACTAATTGTTGCATAGAGGAACAGAGTATAAAATTTTATCTCAAAATTGGAGATTTGAGTGAAACGTAATTTGTATCATAAAACAAATGTGACTGCATTTTGAAATCAAAGGGACTTCTGGAATCTGTGGTTTATATTGGTTATAAAAAAATTTAAAAAATTGAAAATAAACATTCAAGCAAACTGTTTTGTTTTGTTTTTATCAATGTTTTAGGTTCCTTGGCTACTTAAGCACATACCATGAAATGAGTCAGGTTAAACAATGGGAAAATATTAGTTAGGGTTTTGAGGTAAAAGAAAACTCAGAGTGTCATCAATGCAATCCTTCCTTCCCTAAGATTGCATTCTGGAGTTTGCTGCCTGCGATCCTTGGTCGTTAGCTTGTTACATGGCAAGGCACATGGCAGGCTCTTCTCTTCAGGCTTTGTTGATGTCAGCTTCAGACTGCCCACACTATGACTTTCTCTCTCTCTCTATCTGAATTTCATTCTGCTTATAAAAAACTCCAAAATATGATTCCGACACATCCTGATTGAAGTGGGCCACAGCTTAACTGAAATAATCTCCTCAAAAGGTCCTTCTTACAACGGGTTCACACCCACAGTTATGATTTAAGTTTAAGAACACATTTTTCAGGGGTACATACAACTCCAAACCACCACAATCACCTCAAAGGTTGCATGGAGAAATCTGGTAAAACTTGAAAGACGTTACCTCAAAAAACTTTTAAAAGAAAAAGAGAAACACTTATCTCCATCATTTCAATAATCATTCTATTTTGGACTTTTTCCATGTCTATCTCTTCATCAGAATATATGTATAATAACCTTATGTTATTTTTATGTCAATAATATTTAACAGTATCTGACATAAAAGCTATATGTATCTCTCTCTATATATATGTATATAGTGTATGTCTATGTATTTATTGAATGACTCAGTGAATGAGTCCATAAGATAATACAAAAACTAAAATGTCCTAGAGATGCTTATAGTCTTTCCTTTAATCTAGGCATATTTCCCAAGTGACTATCATAAGTAGAAATATTAAGTAAATGGTTCTCAAACAGATTTCCTAGGAATTATCTAGGAAACTTAAACATGTAGATCCTTTAAAAACATCCCCTAGAAATTCTATTCAGTATCTGAGGTATAATATTTGATGCTGCATTTCCACCAAATATATTAGGAGATGAAGATGTTTCAGAACCACGCTTTGAAAGAACAGTGAATTAGACCTAATATACAATTATAATTCAAATTGATGCAAATGTTAATTTTCAAATTTTAGATATCAGTGAGAAGCGGTCTTGCTTTGTAATAACAAATATTAAACTCTTGAGGTCAGATCTTGCCTCAGTTTTATAGATCTGTATCTGAAATTGCATCCTTAATATTTCCACTTGGATATATCACATATACCTCAAAAACAATAATCCCCAAATTTACCACATCATCTTTCCCAGAACATGCTCACATTTACTATTCACAATTTTGACAAAATATGTCATTTATTAATGACTCAATCAATTCATTTAATTTTCCATTCAACAAAAGTTTATTAATGTAAGTGCCAAACATTTCTAAATGTTTGAATACTCAAGGTGAACACAACAGAAAAATATTATGACTATTCACCATGTTTCTCAAATCAGAAAATTCAATATTTTGGTTGTGAATTTGCAAAATTCATAAATTTTGAATATATTTACTTTTCTCCGTTTCAATTTGTCTAAGTCACCTACTTATTGGCCAATTATTTTCAGATACTTTTGTTTGAACTCAATGACACAGCTCCACTAAATGCAGTAAATTTTTGCAATAGACATGTTTTCTATTTCCTCACTGTCAACATTAAATTAAAAACATTTTTTCACTTATAGTTATTGTATTAGTCAGCCAAAGGGGTGCTAATGTGAAATACCAAAAATGGGTTGGTCTTTATAAAGGGTATTTATTTGGGGTAGAAGTCCACAGTTACCAGGCCATAAAGCATAAGTTTCTTCCCTCACCAAAGTCCATTGTCACGTGTTGGAGCAAGACAGCTGCCGACATTTGCCCAGGGTTCAGGCTTCTGGGGTTCCTGTCTTCCCGGGGCTGTTTCTCTCCGGGCTTAGCTCCTCTTTTCTCCACAAGATCAGCTGTAGACGATCAGGCGAATGGCTCGTTTCTCTTCTCCTGGGGCCTTCTTTCCAACATCAAAGCTGCTTCTCAAAGACTGCTGCTACTCTGTTCTCTGCCTTCCCTTTTATATTCTATTCCCCACCCACCAAGGGGTGGGGCTCAATGCCCTAATCATAACCTAATCATGCCCAGATTAACAGATCAGTTTACAAGCATGATCCAATTATATTTTTGGAATTCATAATTACATCAAATTGGCCAACGGTTACAGTTATATTTGATGAAAACGTTTACTCCTCTGTTCTTGCCTCTATCCCCTGTAGCCTCAAAAAAGTGGTACAAACTATTGTGCCATGTAGTCTTCCCACAATCAATTTTATACATATACAATCCAATCTCCACACTGCAGGGAATAAGTGAAAAAAAATTTTAGATCATGTCTATCACTTGCTTTCTTTGACTAAATTTTAAAAATTCTGTGATTAAAATTTTTTTTCCACTTTCACACTTCCTTACAACCATATGGAACTTACTTTTATTCCTTAAATATTTATCTACTTTCCTGATCCCTTGGATCTGGAAAATGCACTTCCAACTACCAGGAATAATTGTTCTTTGATAGACAAGTAAACAGATATTTCAAGTTTCTGCCTAATCATCAATTTCTTAGATATGTTTCCTTTTGTCTTAAATTAGAAGAGATTTATTATTATATGAGCCCTTAGCCTTGTACCTCATTTCATAACACTAGTAATTTCAGAAGTACATGCCATTAGGTATGTTTCTTGGCTACATTCCCAGCCAGACAATAAGCTTCATAAAGTTTGTAATCAGGTTAGCCTTACTTATCTCTGCATTCTCAGTGCTTAGCAAAAAGTCTTGAATAAAGTAGGTGTTTAATTAATAATTTTTGAATTAATGAAGGAAGAAGATTATTTAGACACAGAAACAATTGTGAAAGAGATAATTGTTTTTACTGAGCCATGCATGCCCATTTTCCCCTACTAGTATTATAATATGAATCTACAATCCTTTCTTACTCTTCAAATTTACTCCCTTTTTAAATGGTTATGAATCAAATTTCAACTTCTGATTCTTACATAAAATCACTCTAAAGGCTATCTCTTATTTGAGTTTATATCCCCACCAATTAGTGGACCTTTTTATCCATAGAATCTTGCTAATTCATATTTGCTAAATGAATCCATTGTTAAAGCATCTAGTCCTACAATACTGACCATTTAATTTTCCTTTGTCTTCCCATCGCTCAAATTTTCTCATATAATTAACTTCATCATGTATAATCATTCTGATAAATGCTTCATAGTCTTCTGACTGAAGATCTAATTTGTAAAACTTGACATGTGTTTTTGTTTTAATTTTTCAAATACTGATTTATAAATATCTACATTTCAAGAAAATGTGTCACATTATTTCAAAGGTTTAGAATTGAATTAACTAAGGTGATATATTTTCAATATTAACTGAATTATGGGTTGACTCCAATTGATTCTATGTTGCTATAATTATAATGTGGATTAAAAGAAAAAGTAGTTCAGAAAAATAGGAAAAGAAACATACCTATAGAGGAAAGCAATGAGAAGACACATAGTACAATAATTTGACAGCAGGATAATTCTCAAATAAAACAGAATTTTGTATACCTAGACTGTGTGAGTCCAAGATTTGTAAGTTTATATTTCCCTAGATACCCTTATAAAATAAATTTCTCCTTTCTATTTGATTAACTAAAAATGGGATTCTGCCAGCACAGTCCACTCCAACGGGAGTTTTGTCTAAATTTTGATTTTGAATGACTAAAAGGAGTGAACAATGAGAAAGGATGACTTCCTTATATTATCATGAGACTTCCTTAAATTAATAATATAATTAGAATACAACAAAATATTCATTTTACAGGTTTGATTGGAGTACTCTTCTTTGTTGGATGTGGTCTTCTCATGAATTTCGATGCTGGTGCACATACCAGTGTCTCTTTAAAGCCTTCCATTGCCACCCTGCCTGGATTAGCACCACCTCACTCAGCCACTTTCTACCATGTTACCCTATTTGACTTTCCTCAGAGCATTTGCAATTAGTTGACATTAGGTATTCTCCATGCCAAAATGGAAGCTCCTTGGTGGTGTGGATTTTGCTACTTTATTATTCACCCTGAATCTCTAGTTTGTAGAATAATATTTGACTAAAAATAAATAAACTTTTATTGATTGATTATGTCATGTGTCAATGTATATACTATTAAATATATTTTATTGAGGAAATAATCATTTAATCATAATGAAAGGGAATGTGATTAATAATTGTTTAAGCATTCCTTTTTCAATACTTTATAAGCTACTGCTGCATTAAGTGTTAAAGCAGGGTCTGTCCCCTGGAGTTATAAATAGGCTGTGTATAATTGGACAAAATGTTTTTACTCCTGTCTAACAGCATGCTTAGAAGATTAAAAGTTCAATAATAAAATACATGTTTAAATGAACAGTTAATGCTGCCACTAAAATGTGTCTTAACATGTAATAGATAAATTATAAAAATTAATGATGCCTAAGAGTTATGAGCATGTGATGTGGAGTTTTAAGTTAGTTTTCACACACCTAGTCTGGCATGAGCTGCATATATGACCTGGGGAAAGTTGCATCACGCTTCAGAGCATCAGTGACCTCATGAGGGAATATGAGAATATGACATGTTACAGAAGCATTAATTCTTTTCAGATGTGTAGAGTGTAATCCTTATTTTTATATTTGCAATTTGGAAATATTATGAATTCAAGTGTAAAATTAAATGTGAACTGTGAAATAATATAAAACTTAAGACATTCCATGGCAGACTTTAGTTATTTCTAGAACACCAGATTTAGTTTCATTTCTCAGTGATATTTGGTAACTCAGAAGGAAAAACTTTAGGAAGCACTGAATTCACATGAAGCAAACTCTAAAGATGAGTGTGTAATATTAGATACTTTTTAAAGGAGGTAAATCTGTGGGATTCTGAGTGTTGTTAGACTCCAATTACTCTTGGCTGTCTCAAGCAGTTCATGAGAATAAAAATTAGTTCCAATTATAAAGTAAACCAAAGGACTGTCTTTTTATCTTTTTAAAAGAAATATTTAAATATTTTACTGAGCTGACTTGGTATTTGGGTAACACATAGACATACTTAATACATTAAGTTATCATGTTATGCCAAATATATCAATTGCTATCAATTCCAATTTTGAAGGACAAAAGAAAGAAACTATATAAAATGCAAATTTGATAATCACGCTAATTAACTGGCATGGTATATTATTTGTATGGTGAAGAGGGACTCGAAACATGGTGAAATGGAGTTTCTAGTGTCCACTCTTTTCTGTTATCTAATAACCCTTTTCTCTGAATATAATACATAATTAAAATTCAGAAATTTTTTTCTACTATCATAACTAATAATTTGTTACAGTTTAAAACATATTTTAACATTGTGACTCCCTAGGGAAAATGATTTTATAACAGGTAAGTCACTTAAAGAATGAAAATAATGTTTAAAAATTAAAATCTGTTCCAGCAATCTTTATTTCCCTAATAATAGGCAAATTTTAATGGCATGCTATATTAACCAGCCCTGAAGAATGTGGATGTGTAGAGTGTATATAGCAGTTTAAATTTAGTGAATCCCCAGAAGAGAAAGATTTTGTTTGTGAACTAATCCATTCCTGTGGGTGTGAGACTCTTTCAATTGGAATACATCAATGAGGCTTAGCTCAGGTTGAGTTTCTGCCCTTGGTCAGTTCTGAAAATAAAATGGAGACACAGAGAAGGAGACACAGACCGAAAAAGGAAACTGCCATATTTGATCCTTCCATGTGAGAAAGAAGAACCTCCAGTTTTGCTCACAGCTGGCCTGCGAGAAGCCCCTGTGAAGCTCAAAGAGCTGAGACCCAATGTGAGATAAGCCATGTGCCCAATAGTTTACAGCTGTACTCAGGAAAAATTCAGAGCAGCTGAAATTGATAGTGGAGTCCCAGAAAGAGACCAAGCCCTATGCCTGGTTGTCCTCAGCTGAGCTCAATCCTCAACAGAGATTGCCTCCTTCCTGCTTCAATATGTGGTAGCTGACATTGGTGAGAAAGCACCTCTGATGGTGCCTTAATTTGGATATTTCATGGCCTCAGAACTCTAAGATTTTACCCCTAATAAAACCCTTTTATAAAAGCCAGTCATTTCTGTTACTTTTCATGAGTAGCCCTTTGGCAAACTAAAACAATGTATAACTGAGAATTTGCTGTTTGGAAAAGATTTTTGAATTTCCTTTCCACTAACTTACTAAATGTTTGATATCACTTAACATGTATAGGTTTTAGTTTTATCATTTTTAAAATGTGAATAATAAGAGTGGTCACTTATATAAATACTATAAGGCTTATAGGAGATGCAAATAACAGCATACTAATTATCATAGCAAGGTATTATCTTAGGTCAGCTATTATTGTTATTCAAATCAATAATAAAATTTCCTGAATCCAATTAATAAATGCAGAAAAACTCTTTCAAATCACCTCCTTGTTTTTTAACCATCACATTTCTAAAATTATGTAAACTCAATTAAACTGAACATATGAACAAAATTTCCTAAGGACTGAAATTAAAGCATTCCTTGTAAAATATACTTTGTATGAGGAAAAAAAAAAAGACACCAGGAATAACTATTCTAAATTATCAGTAGTTTTGATGTTTCAAAATTTCCCAAATATCTACAAGTATTAACATAAATCCATTCAGCTGGAAGTTGCTTTTAGAAATCATCATTTATAATTCTCTTTCTCTGCTTTTATTATCTATTTTGTCTGTAATTACATTAAAGGTACTATCAATAGAATACTTCCAACTGTGTATCCCTATGAAATAATTGCACCACATGGCATATAAAAGGTTCATATTCATATTGTTATTTTGGTTTCTTTAGCAACATAATTGCACCTGTTCTCAACACAATTAGGATGGGCCATATTGAAGATAATCAAAGCAAATAATGAAAAATGGCTTTGCTTGATTTGGAAAATAAGGCAGAATGCCTAGTCAGGCATTGGCAAAGCTTTGATAGTGATGCTGTGTGGAATTAACATATTTAATGAAAATTGATTTTGTTTATATACAGAGGTAATGGATATGCCTGCGCAATTTCTGGGCACTGGCTCTTAGTTATTAATTATTATTTTATAATTTGCCTAAGACAATTCAAGCCAGAGGTAGCATCTGTTTGGCAGTGAGGTTCTACTTAGATTTAATTTTCCAGTTCAAGAGAAATAACTACAGAGAGTCAAATAAACTATTCAAGGTCACAAAAACAGTAATCTGCCTCGATTAGAAATCTGCAATCTAATACATCCCAGATTGACAATTACGTGGGTTTACCATGAAAGTAAATTCCTGCCCATATGTTACAAAGAAAGAAAAATGAGTGAATAGATAAAGAATTGGACTGAAATCTGTTTTTTAATTAAAAAGCCCCTTTTCCTCCAAAAATTTCTATAAATGTATTCATTATTGCTGTGCAAGCTTTGTTATACTGTGATATTCCCTCATCTTTCTCACTTTATTCTGAAATTAATAAGAAAATGCTGTAAAATTGTAAATAGTCCTTTAAATTAATATTTAGCTATCTGAGTAAAATTACAACCACGACTAAAACAGCCATCACTTTTAAAAACATAGTTGAAAAAAGTCAGCCTACAAAACACTACACAGAATCGGTTCATTTGAAAACGAGCTGATGTATGTATACATCCTTGACATTTGCATAGTGCCTTGCAGTTTGAAATTCACTCTAACATCTAATTTCATTGCAAATGATAATCACAATAAAGATTTTAACATTCTAATTTATATCAGGTACTTGACACTAAGAATATTATCATTATAAAACGCATACCTTTAATAAGTGATATGGAAGGAGTCAAGTCTTTTGGTTTTAATCCCCCAGGTGTGGGTTGTTTCTTCCTCCTTCACTTCTGACTTTCTGACATTAAGCCCATTGTAAAGCTTATAGTGGGGTTCAAGCAATGTTGGGTGACACAAACTTATTGAAACCTCCTGCTGTCTAACAGTCTTCATTCACATACTAATTTGGTCTTTAGGCACTGCTACAATTCTATGTATACTTTCATATACAATTTTTCAATTTTATGAAAAAATCCCTTTAGCTCTAAGCAATATTTGAGTCCCCAGTTTGTCCCTGTCATTTAACAGCTATAAAAAATATCATAATTGAGAGAAAAATTGTTTGTTACCAAGGAATTTCATGTTCCTTGGTTGAGAGTTTACCTCAAAGAGAAAATACTGTTAGTAGGGGATGTTAGTCTTACCTTTAGGTAATTAAGACACATGACTAGTTTAAAACAGAACACATTTGTATATCATATTGCAGGAGAATCCATCTAATCATAGATTTGTCTCTCACAGTATACTATATAAATACTAAATAATGTGTCTATGAAATCCATGAAGAATTAAAAATGCTTCAACTTTAGTATGAACAGCAATTATGCATTTCAAGTCAGTATTGTAAAAAGTTAGCCTTTCCCCTTGCAAAGTATACATTTTAATCTCTTAAAAGGTGCCAGATAAATTTCTCTAAAGACTAATATATTACACAGAATGATATTAACTTTGAACACTTATCAACCAGAAAAAGGAGAAAGTACTGTACTATCATTGATGTAGCCTAGAGGTAAACATGAGAATTGTAGGATGAGGCTAAAGAGTGTCAAGGATTAGACCATATAGGACAGTGTAAGATGTGTTAAATTCTTTGGGTTTTCTTGTGATTGGTATGGGAAGTTGATGGGAGATATATAAACAAAGAGGAGTAAAACATGACAGATTATTCTGAAAATAGTGATGCAAACTTGATCATATAGCTATTTAAGTTAGCTATATAAAGTGCATCCACAAATTAACACTTAATGGAAACCAATAACTTTCATACGTAAGATGGACAAGTGGTGTCTTTTTCTATTCACAAAATAAAATACGCCTTGAAGAAAATATTGAAGATAAAGAAATGTGGGAAAGATTACCAAATCAATACAATATGTCACTGCTAGGCTTCACTTTCCTTTCATTAAATATCTAATTAGAAACACACTGTGCAGTTACAAAACTCATCAGAATTTTATGTTCATTCTCTAAAAAATCAGATATCCAAAGATAGAGGAATTATTGAAAAACACGTTTACACCCTAATCCCTTATTATGGGAAATGATTATTTGACAAACAAACAACTGTGGCTGTGAAAAAATGCCAGAATGTGTTCACAGATGCAAAATAGCTTGATTACACTCTATTTCATTTGGATGTCCAGAAACAACTGATTCATTGGTAGCTGTTTAAAGCCGGCTTCTGGACAGGGCTGCCAATGATTCAATTTTTGAAGGAAAGAAATTCAAAAAACATTGAAATGGGTCTAAAAATTCCACCTTTCAGAACCAAAATATCCGGAGCACTCAAGACTCTGGACAACATTTAAGTGAACATTTTCTTTCTAATTTCAACACATTCTGAAAATTAAGAGTTTGAGGTAAAGTATAGTTTGCTCTTCCTGCGCAGTGAGATTTCTTCTTAATTCTATGAGAACAAATGCATAAAGAAACATCGTGTCTAATTCTCCTTTAATAAAATGTAACCTACAAGTTATTCTAGGGGAAAATTTCATTCCAACCACTTGCCCAAAGAATTGAAATTTTATATCATTTATTGAATGGGTCATAGTATATATAGTCTTGATAAATAGAATTGATATTCTTTCAAATATAACATTTCCTCATAGAAAAGCAGCAACACTGTATACCCCTAAATTGAGCTGATGGTTATGAAGAATCCTGCACTGAAGCAAAGAGACCTCAGAAATTTGGGCTCTACCATACACACCTGGCTCCAATGCACAGAATCAAAGACTGACTATAGCACTATAAAAGTCCCAAAATTGCAAAGATGTTTTGCCTACCCATTATGTTCTCATTTAGAAATAAAAATTGCAAAGGTATTATGAGCAGTGTCTCAGTTTTCCAAAGGCTGCCAAGGCAAAATACCAGAAATGTGTTGACATTTATAATGGGAATTTTATTAGGGGAAAATCTGACAGTTCTGAGGCTGTGAAATGTCCAAATCAAGGAACAGTCTGAAACGCTTTCTCACCAAGGTTGGCTACGGATGTCCCTGGTGACCTACCACATGTGAAGGCAAGATGGTGGCCATCTCTGATGAGATCACCACCTAAGCTCCAGGCTCACCATATCCTAAAGCTCAGCTATGGTAAATCAGGCATATGGCTTTTCCCTTTCCAGGCCTCCTCTCTCAGCCTTGGCTGCTCTGGTTTCTCCCCAAGACCAGTTGTGGGCCATTAGGCATATGACTCATCTCTTCAACCTTGAACTGCTCCATGGGCCCACACCCTTGGGGGCCTCTGCCATGCCCCTTTTCTCTGCTGATTCTAGCTTCTGGCCTCTGGGACCTCTCTCAACCTCTCAGAGCTTCTCTTGGCCTGTCTCTCACATGGAAGGATCAAAATGGCAGCTTTCTCTTTCTGATTCTGCTTCCAGTTCTCAGTTACATAAGATCCTAGCAAGAGGGCAGAGACCCAATCTGGGTCATGCCTCACTGGTGGAGTCTAATCAATGGCCCTAAAGCAATTTAATCAAGTGATATAAATAAAGGCCCCTTAACTGAATCTAATCAAAGATCCCATCTATACTGCATTTACAGGCACAGGAATGGGTTAGCTTCATAATATAATTTTCTAGAGTCTACAAAAGATGACAATCAGAAGAGTTTTACTTCAACCCACTTCTTCATCATATGCTTTTTTTTTTTTTTTGGATTTATGGTACCATTTATTTTCCATGACAATAATAAAGGTGCTATACCAAAGCTTGAAAAATACAGAACCATCCTTGTGCATGACAATGACTGTGTAATTCAAAAGTAACTGATATTTTCCAGAAAAAAAAATCTCTTCTTTCCCTCTCAAAAAATACACTATCATCATTGATCTAAAGCCAGGAATTGTCCGTTGCCACGTGGTGCACTTAAGAGGCTGAGTACAGCCAAGCAGGACGATGCCAGTCTCCATTTCCATTGCCTCTCCCAGCTATGCTTCCAGGGCTGCCACATTTGACAGCTCTTCCTTAAAGTGTTGTCATGTCTCCTGCCTGGCTTGGTCTTTCTCTCTCGGTGACAGCCACATGAGATACACCTTCACTGGATGAATGTTGCAGTGTTTGTGGAAGGATATGGGAACTTGGTGAGAAAGGAAATCCTGCAGATAGTCCACTGGCCATGCCTGATGGAAGAGGGAACTGTGAGTCATAGGGATGTCCAGCCCACTAAAGCACATTCCCAGGACCATCTCATCTGGAGCATCATTGCTGTAGCACCAACACTTGCTGACGAGAAATCTCTGGATTGCTTCTCTGCTGAAGTCCATTCCTCCTCCTCTGGTGATGTAGCTGTAGCCACTAGTCCCCAGCCCATAGCCATAGCCTTTGTCCAGAATCACAGACTTGCTTCAGTCATAACAGTAAGCAAGTGCTGAAGCCTGGAAATACTTATTAATGTGTCACCATCCACAATCACTAACCATCCTATTTGGCCATGGAAATGATTCAAAAATCTTTCCAAAATGGCAAATGTCTTTCCCCAATGACCTCTCTCTGTATTCAGAATTCCCAAATTGACAGTAGGAATGGAACTTTCTGCATAGTCACTGTAATATTGGATGATCCCTACCTGTCCTTCCCAAGTCTGCTTTACAATGGGTATACTGTCACCATGAAATTGTTTGCATGTTTTGACTGCAACAAAAATATCTTCCTACTTCCCTGGATTCCCACAAAGTGGCAGCAATGACTGGCAAGTGGTGGCACATTCGGAATCCAGACCATCCATACAAAACTCAGGCACCGGGGTGAGAGGATGCCCATTGCCTTTGTCCCTGATGTAGAGGGCAATCTCATGCTCTAAATCTATTGTAAAGTCAGATTTCAAGCATTCACTCTTCAGCCTTTTTGTAAACATGTTTACAAGTGGAACACTCAGGGCCCAACCAGCAGCAAAGTCTGGATATTTAAAAGCTGTCAAAATTTCATAAAAGCATTGTGCATCTTTTTTGGCCATAGGAGGGCTCAGATGCAACAGCTTATCCTTCACTGTAGAAGGAATAGCTTGGCATGCCCCACACCACTGGACATCTAGAAATTTCACCAAGGTGGAAGGCCCCTGTATTTTTGTTGGATTTAGCTCCCATCCTCTCTCATGCAAATGCCTTACCAATAAGTCTAGAGTCATTGCTACTTCTTACTCACTAGATCCTATCAACATGATATTATCAAATTAATGTGATTTCTTGTGAAAGGGAGAGATGATCAAGGTCCTTGCAGACAATATTATGACATAGGGCTGGAGAGTTGATACACCCCTGAGGCAGGAGAGTGAAGGCATATTGCTGGCCTTACCAGCTGAAAGCAAACAGTTTCTGGTGGTTCTTACTAGTGGCAATAGAGAAAAAAAGCATTTGCCAGATCAATAGCTGCATACCAGGTACCAAGGGAGGTGTTGATTTGCTCAAGCAATGATATCACATCTGGGACAGCAGGTACAACTGGAGACACCATTTGGTTAAGTTTTCGAAAATCTACTGTCATCCACCAAGATCCATCTGTTTCCTGCACAAGCCAAATAGAAGAGTTGAACCGGGATGTGGTGGGAATCACCACTCCTGCATCTTTCAAATCTTTGATATTGGCACTTATCTCTGCAGTCCCTTCAGGAAACCAGTATTGCTTGAAATTTACTATTTTGCTAGTTAGAGGCAGTTCTAGTGTCTTCCACATTGCCTTTCCTACCTTGCCTTCAATTCCAAGGGTCAGGGATCCAATGTAGGGATTCTGCCAGTTACTGAGTATATCTATTCCAATTATGCATTCTGGAATTGGGGAAATAACCACAGAATGGGTCCAGGGACCCACTGGACCCACTGTGAGATGGACCTGAGCTAAAACTCCATCATCACCTGACCTCCATAAGTCCCTACTCTTAGTTGTTATTTTCATATCTCCATTGCCAGCTCACACCATGGACTGTTAGTGGCCTCTTGATTATTGGAAAAGGAGACATTAGTACCCTTGAGTCCAATTAGAGTAGAGAGGCAATTTCAAAACTCCCAGAACCACTTCAGAAATCCCATGTTTAAGATTCCGTTTCTCAAGAACCACTCCTGGTACCAAGCTGTTTTAGTCAGGGTTCTCTAGGGAAACAGAATTGACAGGAGGTATCTGTAAATAGTATGAGATTTTATAAAATTCTCTCCTGTGACTGTTGTTATGCACAAGTCCAAATTTCACAGGCAGGCTGCAAACCAGGGGCTCCGATGAAGGTCCTTGATTAGTTCCCAGGAGACGTTGGTTGTCCGAAGTCGAGTTGGAAAATTCTCTCTGAATGCTGAAATCACTTCCTCCTTTAAGGCATTCAACTGATTGGATAACATGTCACTCATTGCTGATGGCGATCTCCTTGGTTGATTGTAGATGTAATCAGCCATCCATACAATGAACTCACTGATGACTAAAGTCCATAAATGCCCTCATATTACAATTAACCCAGTGCTTTCTTGACCAAACAACTGGACACAATTACCTAGCTGAGTTGACGCATTAACCTAACCATCACACAATGCTTTTCCTAAGAACCATTCCTTAGATGGATCATATCTTCTGAATGCTTCTAAAAGTTTTGGAATTTTTATTCTTGTCTCTTCTTCACAGATGAAAATCCATGATGAATTTCTGCTGTATGTTAGAGAAAAGTTCAGTAGCAATGGCAGAATGGTCCAGGTGCCTTCCAGCTTAACCAGCTGATGAGTAAGAACTGGGGCAGGGGGCACGCTTGTGTGCCTGTTGCAAGATGTTTCTCTTTAACTGCCCTGCTCTCTTTGCATGAAAAAAATTACTTTGACTCTGTATGACAAATACAATTTCATTTTAGTCTATGTCATTTTTCCCTGATATTTTGCTTTTCCCCACATTCTGGAATTGCTTGACCTCTTTCTTTAAATCTTCAGAAACAAAAGCAAAAGCTGGCCAGCCGGCGAGGAGTGCCAGCAGCGCACGGAGCACTAGGCGGCAGGTGAGATGACACCAATCATATAATTTTATAAACATTTAAGATCAAATCTGAAAATTATTGGAAATTTTAAGATCTGTACATTAGAATTGGAGATCGAAAATTTGGGGGACAAAAGGAACCATGCTTTGCTGTCATTTATTTTTTTACTGTGGAGTAAATGTAAATGCATTCCAACTACAAAGAATGTCTAAAGATTAGATTTGAATAATTAATATCAAGCCAGAAAAACAAACAAATCTCTACACAGATCCAAATAATTTCTCCCAATTGGGAAATGTGTCAGATGTATAAAGATCAATACTCAGCATTATGGGATTAGTGCTGAGAACTACTTGGAAAACGAAAATATTCACATAAAGATTTCTTGTATAGTAAATCTGCTTAAAAATCATACTGAGATTATATTAGAAGGTATTTCTCCAATGAATACCTAAATTTATGTGAACAGATTTAAATATGTTTTATATGTAGACATAAAGATTCGTATTTTAGCTTTTATTTAAAAACCAGAATTTTCCTGACTGTTTGAATATATAGTTATTTTGCAATACTGTCTCTTTATTTTCTTTTTGGAAATCTCTGTTAAATTAAAAGATGAAGTAACTGTTTTTCACATGGCTATGTTATAGGAAATTCATGGTAGAAATCATTTATAAATTCAATTAAAGATGTTAGAAATATTTTCCCACAAAAGATATGGCTACACTTATGAATATTTTGAACTAAACTTTAAGTGATTATTTGTATAACTTTATTTTTTCCATTCATATTTTACTCACACCATTTTATAAGAGTGACATTATTTTTTTAGCATCTAAATTAAAAGAAAATTTCATATATGTACTCCCATAGAGGAAGGAAAGTTATTATATTCCTCAATTTAGAGTATGAATAATGAAACAGGGAATTTGAGATTTTTTACAATTGCTCTCACATACAGCTCTGTCACATAATAAATTGTTTGGTAGTTTTTGTGTGTGTGTGGTAACTATTAACTCCAAATCTCCATGGCACAACAGAATACTAGTTTCTGTCCTTTTCATGAAAGAAGTCAGTATTCCAGGCTGATAAATGCTTTTCCTCTACAAGTGCTTCCATGATCACTACCAAGGTGGGATGGGGAACTGACAAGTCAATCAATGGCTCTTTAGGCTCAGGGTTGAAGTCACACATATCACTCCTACGCAAAATTTATTTTTCAAATCAGCTCAAAGGGTCAAGTGCAATACTACTATATATATGAGATAGAGAGTGCGGCATTTTGACAATGGTGCTAAGCAATGTTTGTCATATTCTGCTTTTCTACTCACAAAATATTTGACCCAATTTTCATCTTGCAAAAACGTTTACTTAAGCATTCTGCAAGAGTGATCTTTCCATTCACTCAGTGTATCAAGCTCAAAGTTCAAAAATCCTGGATGACATGTGGAATCTCAGATTGGGAAGGGGAGTGGAAGGGAATAAAGAGCAGCAAAGACCACCTCTACATGATGTCTTGATGCAGCTGTATTAGTCAGCCAAAGGGGTGCTAATGTAAATACCAAAAATGAGTTGGTCTTTACAAAGGCTATTTATTTGGGTAGAAGTCCAGAGATACCAGGCCATAAAGCGTTTAGTTTCTTCTCACCAAAGTTCATTGCCACATGTTGGAGCAGGACAGTTGCCGACATTTGCCAGGGTTCAGGCTTCTTGTGTTCCTCTCTTCCCTGGGCTGCGTTTCTCTCCGGGCTTAGCTCCTTTGGTTCCTTCACAAGGTCAGCTGTAGACTATCGGGCAAATGGCTTGCTTCTCTTCTCCTGAGGCCTTCTTTCCAACATCAAAACTGCTTCTCAAAAATGGCTTCTTCAACTCTGTTCTTTGCCTTACCTTTTATATTCGATTCCCCACCCACCAAGGGGTGGGGCTCAACACCCTACTGATGTGGCCCAGTCAACGCCCCAATCATAACTCAATCATGCCCAGATTAACAGATCAGTTTACAAGCATGATCCAATTATATTTTTGGAAATCATAATTACATCAAACTGGCCAACGGTTACAGCAGCTTTTCTTGATTTTGATAGGAATAAAAAAAGACAGGTGTCTGCACCACAGTCCCCTCCACACACACAGGTAAAAAAAAAATAAGTAACCAAAAGTGGAGCACAATAAAGGCACATAACAGTCATTGTTTCATAGGAAACTTGAAATCCTATTGAGAATATGTTGCTTGGGCATTGTGAGGGTCCACTCCGCCCCTAGCTTGTCTCCCCCTCCTTAAGGGAAACTCAGCCGCCAGTACTCAGCTGCCTGCATGCCCCAGGACACAAGTTAAAATGTAACAAACCTCCTCAAGGAGAACAATGTACAGATGATAACGTAGACTCTAATTTTCTCCAGGCTGTACAATTCCTTCCTACAGTAACACCACCAGACCCCATTTATGTGCTTCATGTGACCCTAGCAAAACTCTGTTATGAAATGTTTTTGTTCTGAGGCCCTATATATCGCCTCTCATATTCCCACCTCTTTGCGGAGCGCTATCTTCATTCTCTGGACGGCCGCCACCAGAGAAAATCTCTCCTGTCTGTACTCCCAATAAATAAAGCTTATGTCTAATTAAGTGCCGAATGTCTCCTTTGGTCTTGCAGCCACCCTGACACCTGCTCTTGAGGAGCTGGGTTGTAACAGGCAGTGTATCTTGGCAGTTCCTTGTTTAAGTTGAATTCTATTATGTGGAAGACGTTCTCTAGCCCTTTATCCTCCACGCTCCTTTGCTATTCACTCTGGGAAATTCTTGATTTTATATCCCTATTAAACATACCAAACATATTAAACATACATTCAATGAAGTTGGCATTGGAGAAAAGTGTCTGCTTGGTTGCTGAGAAGCTTTCTCAAGCTTACCTTCTGCTCCTAGATGGTTGGGTTCCAATGACTTTTTTAAGTATTAAAAACTCATGGATCATTTTGATATTGTTTGTTTTTTCATTGTTTTTTGTTGTTGTCGTCTGTGTCAAAGTTATGATTTGGTGTTTTTTTCTGTCCATGTCACTGTAACTTTGTCAGAACAACTTCAACAAAATGTAGTAAATTTCATATTTATCTGACATCAGTTTGTCCTGAGTTATAGTGTTTCTATTTCTTTATTATTGCACTAGGTCTCTATACCTTTTACTTATTTGTGGGTACCTTGGGCCAATGAGACTTCCATGGGAAAGCCATACACTTAACCACTTTTCTCAGCCATTTTTTCACATGAAATTATTGAATGGTGTGATGGTTAACTGAATGTATAAACTTGGGTAGGTTATGCTGTCCAGTTGTTTAGCCAAGCAAATGCTGGCCCAATTCTTACTGTGAGAATTTAAATCATCAGTCAGTTGATTGCATATATGGCTGATTATACCCATATTTAACAAAGGAGATGGCTTTCAGCAATGGGAGAAGATCCATCCAATCAGATGAAGGTCTTAAAAGGAGAAGTGAAGATCTCAATAGTCAGAAAGAAGAATTTCTGACTCTTTTGCAGTTAGTCAGCTTCCCCTGGGAAATTCACTGAAACATTCACTGGAATTCCCAACTTGTGGCAAGCCCTATGGAATTCAGATTTGTCAATCCCACGGTCACATGAACCAATTACTATAGTAAATTTCTTAATATTTACATACACACATCATATATAATGTTCTGCTTCTCTGGTGAATCCTGACCAATATAAATGGTTACTACCATAATTGATACAGGTGATTTAGCAATGGGTGTAAAGACCATATTCTTAATTTAATCTTTGCCTTATGCACCATTGTTCCGAAAATTACTTAATTTTATCTTTCACTGATTTTTGTAAGGTAGTGTATGTGTCTTCCTGCTATGTGACTAACTAAATTTGAATATACTCTCTAGTATTTTTCATTTCTGCTTATAAATGATCTAATTACTTTGAAGACTTAACACTTTCTTATAATACCTTGTCAAACAGATCAACAAACACAAACTAATAACATTCTATTTCCAATCTTTTCCCCAGGTTTATCAGATTATGAAATATATAATCTGTTTTCTTAGTTAACAAAAGGGACAATTTTGCCAAATCTCTTACCATTGAATTATATTAATCACTATTCGTCCAGAATTTAATAAGAATTTCTTGTTGTTGTTGTTTTTCTTATTTTTCTGTTGTTGTTATTGTTTGGATAGTACCTGATTTCAAGGTTTGTGTTTTAGTCAGGATGGACTATGATCTTCTGTGGTTATAAACCACCACAACATCCCATGGAGTTAACAAAGCAAATTTATTTCTCTAGTATAATAAATATCTATTGAAGATTGGTGCAGGGTTTGGGGTGTGGGTTGGTCTTTAATTGTCTAGTCACTCAGTTACACAGGATGCTTTATATGTGCAATGCTTCTATGAAGAGGGAATAATTCATAGCAACCCATGAACTGACTCTTAAGGGTTCAGCCTAGAAGAGACACACATCATTTCTGCTCATATTTCACATGACAAAGGAAAATACACAGACATTCTGAAGTGCAAAGTGTTGAAGAAATACCAACCAATTATGTATTGAAAGGAGAAAGGCAGGCCATACATGGTACACAATATTAATGCCTTCTTTCTCTAACCCTTTGTGCCATTTAATGTAAATCTAGTAATTTTGTGAACAGATTATGCAAATTTTATGGATGGACATGTCCATATATATAAGAAAATTCTGAACCCATTTCTAAAAATTAAAGAGACCTTATATTCCACTTATGGTAACTGTTGTTGTTTATTTGTATTTGATTTTAAATTCAGAATTAAATGACAAGATGCTATCCCTAAAAAAAATGATACTCAAAGTGTTCAGTTCTTCCTGATTTTCAAAAGACAGGAAATCTGAACTATTGTTCATGGTATTCAATCCTCCTAAATTTTCAGTAAGCTAATAAAGACTCTACAAAGCAAATTGCAAAAAGCATATTTCACCCATGTGTAGTCAAACCCAATAAGTGACGTTATAACTTTAACCTCTAAAGCTCCAAGGACCCTGGGGCATTGAAATTAATACCTAGTATTGTAGCTAGTTTATGTCCTGGGTTTTTAAAGAAAGGTTGAGCCCTCTTAAGCTCTTTCATTTTAAGATCAGGGAACTTAGCCAAATCCCAGGAATTGATCTATTTCCACTTGCTTGATGAACCGAAAGTATACATAGACAACTATTGAGAGAAGACACTTACATGACAGTGAAGAGAACAGCTGATATTATTCTTCATAAGCAAAATTATGTTCACTTGGAGTGGTGAGGGATAGTATTTAGTCATCAATTCTTACTTCAACTCACTTTCCTGGTATAAACGGTCAAAGATGTTCATTAATTTATTTTCTCACATCTTTCCCCTTCTAACCCACATAAAATAATTTTGCATCTGACCTCCCACCTCCTGCTAAAAGTGGCCCCTTTATATTTGTGGTAGATTGCAGATAGTTGGCTACAGTTTTTCCTCTCCCATTCATAAATATTTTTTCTTTTTCCACCTCTTATATTTTGATTGGTCACAAAAATGCTTTGGCTAATGGGACATTAGGAAACATGAACCAAACAAAAGCTTGAAGAGAACTTGAACATCGTGACATCATCTCCTGCTGAACTTGGATTATCCTCTTACTGCCACCATATTAAAAATGCTGATAAGTTCTGCAAAACATTGAGGGTCATGTGGTACAGACACATGTATTATCTCAGCCAAGACTCAACCAACCACTAGCTTTGTCAATGTGCCCATTAACTGCAGCTGACTGAAGACAGAGTGCTATTGTTTGGATCATGTCCCTCATAAAACGTACCCAAGTCCTAACGTCTGGTCTTGTGGATATGAACCTATTTGTAAATAAGATCTTTAAAGATGTTATAAGTTTGGTTGAGATTAAACTGAATCAGAGTGGGACTTAATCCAATATTACTGGAGTCCTTATGAGCAAAGGAAGTTTGGAAACAGTCAGCAGTAGGATTGAGATGGAGAAAGAAGCCAACTGATAGTGACAAAGGCTAAGATTGAGTTATGGATTGCAGCTAAGTCACCAAGAGAATGCCATAACCTTCAGAAAGTGCATTGACTGCTGACACCTTGATTTTAGATTCTAGCCTCCAAAATTGTGAGACAATAAATTCCTGTTGGTTAAGCCAACCATGACAAGTAAAGGTACTGGCTAGGAGCTGCCCAAACTGCTGTTCCAGATAATCTTGAGCTAAATAAATTGTTGTATTCTTGTCCACTAAATTTTGTAATGGTTTGATAATAAGTAAAAACTACTTAGATAATTCTTATTCAATATACAACAGCTTTCACTAAGGAGTTTTAGGGGAGAGAGCAAAGGAGGAATTCCACCTTGTTCTACCTCTAATTTGTTTCTTAACTTTTGTAACTTTCGAGTAAGCAGAGCATGAGACAAGAAAAGATGTCAAGCAGTTTAATAGGATGTGCTGGCAACTTCTAAAAAGGAACCATGAATAAATTAATCAGGCATGTTCTTTTCTCATGAAAGTCTGTAAGAACTGTAAGAAAGATCCCACTCGAATAGGTCAGTGAGGACAAAAGAGGGCTTTATCTGATTGTCACATTTTTGTCTTTGTTTTCCTTTGAACAAAATTTTTCTCTAGGGAATTTAGTGAACCCATATTTTGTCATAGTCATCTAGCACCTCAGCAGTCATTCAGGAAGTCAGAATACACGTCTTATTTTAGTTTGGAAGTGAAGAGATGACCTGGAAAAAGTGGATTTCTGAAAAAGAGAGAAAAAGAAGGTGGTTCATCTTTCATCCAAAGCTCTATCTTTTTGTGCCCTTCCAACTAAGGGGTGCCCTGGCCAATAACATACCAACTCCAAATACATTATGAAGTCTTCTATTTGCAGTGAAAAATGAAGACGGTCTCATTTCTTGCCAGAGTGTAATGGTAAATGTCCAGTAAATCAGAGAGTCTTCTTCAAAGCAGTGGCCAGTTTAATCTCGCGGAGAACTAAGGCAACAGCATGAATGAAATAAGCCAGTGCTCCCATTGGCATAGTTGTCCTGACTGTCATAATCGGTAGCCATCATCAATCCCCGTAACAACTGTTTTGAGGGAGGATTGTGTTTGAAGATACAGGGAGCAAGAATACCATAGTTCCAGGAAAAAAGTAAATGAAGGGAAGAGGGGTGGGAGACCAGGTGACAGGGAAATGGAATAAAGCAAGAACAGGTAAGGCCTTTTAAGCCATTGTAACAAATCACATTGGATTTTACATAGAATGAGAGGAAAGGTCATCTCTACTTTCTAAAAGTATGAATTAAAGTGATATTTCTCTTTTAAGTAAGAATAAGAGAATAACATTTCTTCTTTTCCAGTTGTGGAGATCCCAAAATTTTTTATTCCTTATTCCTTATTCAAACAAAGAATTGAGAAATTTTCCCATTTAAATTAATACCTACATACATCAAAAATTCTATACAAATACAAGAATGTGCTTCTATGAACTAGAAAAAATGTATGTCACTATTACAAGTTGTTAATTATATGGGAAAATACAATTAGTGTAACATATGGACTATAGTTAACAGAAATATTGTAATATTCTTGCATCAGGGTCAAAGAAGGTACTATATCAATGCTAAGGGTCAATAATAGGGAGTTTGGGATCTTAAAAAGTCTATTGGAATAAGGAAAACATTCTAAATTTACTGAGGTGATGACAGCACAATTCTGATGAAACTGGTAGCCACTGAGTATATACTTTGGATGAAGTATACAAGACATGGGACTGTATAACATAATGAATCATGTAGTGGATGATGAACTGTGGTTAATAGTATAAACAGGAGAGTGTTCTTTCATGAACTATAACAAAAGTAGAATACTATTACAAGATGTTAATAATAGGGTGGTTCATGGAAAAAATACACCAAATTAAGCCAAGAACCATAGGTATTAATAATATTTGGATGATGCTCCTTCATAATTTGTAGCAAATGTTCCACAGCAATGCAAGGGATTGCTCGTAGAGTGATGTATGGGAATTCTGCATACCATTCATGATTTTTTTGTAAGCTCACAATTTCACTTAAAAAAAAAAAGAAACTCACAAAAAAATCTGCCATAAAATATTAAGTATACTAACCCATTAAAATAATCCAAAACCTAATCACATTGTTGATAAACCATAGGAACACTGGAGCGGTCCTTAAAATAACTTGGGGATCATTTTGAATTGATAGAACCCAGAGGGCATATGACAGCATATTCAGTTCTTATTCCTGCCAGCCATATGCAGTTGATAAAAACACTCAAGTCAAATAATAAAATCCTAGGTGTCTCCCTAACAAGTAACCCAAGTTTTTAGAGCTTTGGTTCAGCATACTTATTGGAGTTATTCAAAGTATAGCAGACACCACATATGTGTATTTTGCCAATGTCTTTTTTCACCACCACTATTAGCAATTCTGAATGTGTTTGGGTTTGAGATAAGATACCAAAAATATAATTCCTTAGTTTACCATGAGATATCTATGCAGTTTTTTCAATTCTGTCTTAATAAATCTTTATTGGAAAGGTAATATATCACTTAAATCTCAGAGAATTGCTACCCCAGAATCATAACTTTCATCCCATTTATAAAGAGAGAAGAAATGACACATTACATGGAATATTCTTTCTAATTTCTAAATTCACCACGTGGTTGATTTTTTAAAAAAATACATTGTGCACCCTCAGGCATGAAAGTGAAAGTCAAAAGATTGCTCCTCTGCTCAGAATTTATCTTTTAGTAGACCCAGGCATATAGAATGTGCTATAACAAATACCACACACTGGTTGGCTTGTCTTAGTGCTTGGTAGGCTAGAAGACCAAAAATAAGATCACAAGAGGCCATGTCTCCCCGTGGAGTTTGTAGCATTGTTGTGCTAGCCAGTCACAATCCTTGGGATTCCTTGGCTTGTGTGTCTCCTCTGCCACATATTGTTCTCTCTGCTTTGTCTCCCTTTGTGGTTTTCTCTGACGTCTGGCTCCTTTTGACTATGTCTGAATTTCCTCTGACTTATAGAGATGCAAGTCCTGTGGATTAAAGGGATTGATTCCATTTTGCCTGATTCCATTTTGCCTTATCTAAGTAGGATGTTTGAAACTCCTATTCACAACTGAGTCCTAACGTCTTCAAACACTCTATTTACAAATGAGTTCACATCCACAGAAACACAGATTAAGACTTCAACGTGTATTTATGGTGTACATGATCCAATCCCCAACAGTACATAAAGAATACATTAAGATATCTAATGTCTAATAAGAGCAAACATTAATGAACTAGGCTACTGGAATTGGTTACAATCTTCATCTCTTAGTAATTAGAAAGTAGTAGACTCCCCCAACTTCTAACTCCCATTACCAGTGTGGGCAAATAATTACATCAGAAAGATAAGAGTATATTCCCAAACCTAAGAACTAAATTTTGCTTCAGTGTGTCTAACCTTTGCAATCGGAAGTGGCTCAGGTGTTTGGCATTAAACAATTTCAATACGATGACCACTTGTATCCTGCACTCTAGCATGACTGTGCTCCCAACACCATTTTGCTTTGAAGACACAGTCACTTTAGTCCCTACCAGTCTTGTGTAGAATGATGCAGATGCCATAGCTACATATGAAAATTTCCTATGTGATCTCAGGAAAACGTTCATCCCAGGGCCCTTTCTTTCTGATGACTTAATTACAGACCCTCCATTTTTCTTCTTCAACTCAAAGCATGAAACTAATAGAACCAATTGGAGCCTGGTTAGAGACGTAATCCCTCAACAATGCAGCTGGTTTGCAAGGGTAAACTTGGCAAGGAACTGAACCCAGACAGCCTCTTAACAGTCTGTATAACTATAGATGAAATTTGTGTTACCTCTTGCGCTGTAATAGTTCACAGGATCCTGGCAGTTTCTTCTACCTTGCTCCTTTCCCATCTAGGGGTCTCTTTGCTCCTAAAAGAAGTGGTTTGAGGCATTCTAATTATTCCTGACATCTAACCATAATCTGGCTAGGGCTTTTTGCATCAATATCTCCAACATCCAAACTTATGCAGACACTTCCTCTGAAGTGTTCTAGACAGTAAGCATATTGCCTTCAAACTTACACCTCACTTCATTGGGCATTTGACTATTCTACCACAGTCATCAAGAGGGCATTTGATTCAGATCCCCAGAGCAAGTGTATCACATATATTACATTTACAAGACATTGAATCAAACATGTCAGTAATTTGCATTTACTTAGTGTGTCAAGTCTAGCAGGGAGCTGTAGAAAATGACAGCTTCCCACCTGAGAGGGATATGTCCAACCGAAAAAAGACTCAGACAAGTCCAGCTTGGCAAGCAAAAGAGCATTTAATAGGGGGGCTTACGTGGGGAAACTGTTCACACGGTGGTAGATCGAAGCCTGGTCGTGGCCTAAACCCTCTCTGCAGTGGGGGGTGAAGACCTTGGTGCTTCCGAGGCTCGAGTGCACACTTGCTACAAAGCAAGAGGAGTCTGTTATACCACAATTCTGTGTGTGGCTAGGGGGAGCACATGAGGGGGGACCATTAAAAAGTGAAGTGCTCAGGACAGGAAATCAAGGACTGGACATTCACAGTGTTTCCCAGCAGGGCAGAAGTTACACTTTCACAGTAACTAGGTAAAACCAGCATTTACAATGTTTGCCAGTAAGGCTGAAGTGGCATCTTTCTATGGATATGAAGGTAGTCAAATAGTTCACAGACTAGATTTATTCTGAGTTTCCGGGAAAGAAGTGAAAGCATACAAGTTTTACTTACCAATCACCAGCTCACAAACAGTTATTTCTCAAGGCTTGCTGTTTAACTATTAAGAAATGAAAACCTGACTAAAAGGGAAAGAAATAGAAGGGTTGTGGGAAAAATGCAAAGCTGTATATGATACATTTAGTAAAGAGCACTAGAAAAAGTAAAGGAAATATAGTATAATTGGGGAGGGAAGGCAGTGGACAAAGGCCGATATCTTTAAATGATAAGTGTGAAGAAAATTACAATTGGAACCAGATGGTCTTTGTTCAAAGCCCAACTCAAATATACAAAATCTGTGTGACCCTGGAAATGTACTTAGCTTTTTCTTTGTTACAATTTCTTCACCTGTGAAGTGAGGATAATAACAGTAAACACCACAGAGGGTTTTCATAAGAACTAAATATATGGGAAAGTGTTTGTTCCATAAGGGTTACTACTATTTCCATTTTCTGTCTCTGACTTTAACTTCTTTTCTTAAGTGTGAGATAGGAATGATAATTCCTGATTTGCATGGCTATTAGAATTGAGGTGATCCAACATCGAATTGCTATATATCCTGTGAGAGAGAATAATATACTTAAGCCTTACAAATGAAGTTGGCATTATTAGGGAGCTAATAAAAGGTACACAAATGTATGATTTAGGTAATGACAGTATTTTTTTTTAATAATTTAATTTGAAGATGTTCTGCTTGCTTAGTTTAAGTATTGAAGTTTTTAACTAATAAATTAGTCCCAATAAAGATGGTACCCTTAAAATATTTTGTGACCAATCTCTTATCCTTTATAATAGTTTAAAAAACAAAGTGTTTAATAAATGTTAAGTTTATATCATTTAAATATATACCAACATTGTTCAAATGAACAAAGTTATTACTGTTTGGTTATATTTAGAAATGGAGAAGGAGAAAACTGTAATATCAAAACGCAAATATCAGACTTAAGAGATTTCTTATTTTTATAAAGATGTGGAGATAAGCCATTAATCTAGGAAAATATAAATCATGACCCATTTGAAGACATTAATTATAATGGTCAATCATTTACACTAAACAAAACTGAAATATTTATTAAATTTAATCTAAATACTGATCAGCAGCATAGGCATTATTAACTTTTCTTTTTTCCCTTTTAGAAATGAAGAAACTAAAATTCAAGATATGTAGGATGTTTCAAAGATTTGATCTATGGTAGTGTCAGCTCAGAATCAAATATGTTTTGGGACTCAGTAACATAATATGAATATTTAATTTGTAGTATATGCATAATACTGAAGATTTTCCCATTGGTATCATTATTCTCAGTTTTGCATAGACTATCTGTAAGAATAAAAAGTTGAAAACAAAAGTTTCTCTTATAAATCTAGTTTTTAAAGTGACTTTCATTGGAAGCAACTAATTTTTCTTCTATTCTAAACACACTAGTGCTAAAGAACTGCAAATACTAACATATTATATTATATTTTGACCATTAAAACTGTGTGGCTTACTAAATGCTTGATATTATTCACTATAAAGTTCATGTTTTCTAAATAGATCAGTTTGGTTTCTAGGCATAGATAATATTAATAAGCTTGAGGATGCAATCTCCTTAGTGTCTTTACTCTAGAATATGACCTAATGGTTTATACCATGTATATGCATCACTTATTTTATTTATTGGTATTCCATGCTTGTCAAAATGTTTTATATTGTCTTGTCTCCATATATGATCTCAGTTCCGCTTTTATCCTTTATTTATGGTAATTTTTTGAGGGTACAGAACTTTGTGTCTATTTTAGACCCTTGGTTTTTGCCCAGGGAATAGCATATGAAAGTGGGAGGGTTCTAGCTATGTAAATGAATATGATCAATCATACCACATTCACTAAAAGCAGGTTTATGATAGCATGGTTGGATACCAGGGCAAACAGACACGAATATCAAATAAGAAGGGAAACTTTAATTTGAAATTGTAGCAGGTAAAGAATTGAGTTGAATCCTCTTGAGAATATTCTGGACTTATAAACTTTCTAAAAGAAAATGGCAAAATGTCATAAGTAGAATCAGTAGTATGATATGTAAGTGAGAAGCCTTAGCTTTTTAAAATTATATCATGTTTTCCAGATTTATTTCTCTCTGTGTCCTTTCTTTAATTAATATACATGTATTTCAAATAGATATTTAATTAGCTGATACTTTATTCAAGGAACTGTACTGTCCTGAAAATTCAAAGTTTAAACATTTTTTTTCTTACCCCTTCAGGGGCTCAAAAATACCCTGGAAAGTATATTTCTCCTAAAGAACTATCTTCTAGTGATATCAAGGTTTCATCACATGATGGAGGTAAATAAGAAGCTATATGTAAGGATAGAGCAAAAATTTATTATCCTATCTCCACATGGTGATATAGGGAAGGAAAGAAGGAAGAGAGGGGGTTTAAAGAAAGTTTCAAATAGAAATGGTACTTTTAGTGTGTCTCCAGGAATGAAGTAAGGGTTGAATAGATGGAAATGAAGAGGATTGGGTACAGAAAACAGAGCTATCTTGCTTGAACTATTTATTGTGCATCTTCTTTTGAATTGGGAATATAATGATGAGCAAGATAGGCAAGGTCCTGTTGTAATGGAGCATATTCTACAGTGACTGTGACATAATCTTTGCTCATTCTTCCAGATCACCCTCCACTTTCTCTGTTCCATTCCATGCCCTGTGACGCTTATTTCTATGGATTTCATCCCTCTGGATGCTTGCTCTCTGGTTTGCAATTATGTTTGTTTAATGTGAAGCCTGTGAGAAGATTCTTAAGGTGCATGCAAAGGACTTTCAAGGTCTTTATGAGCCACCCCAACCTGATACCTATGAACAAGGAGGAAGTTTTGGCAGAGACGGCAGTGCTCACCTGGCAGCCACAGCGCCCTGTACAAATCTTCCTGGATTGGTTTCTTAGAGCCAGGAGCAATGAACCAGTGCCCTCAGTACTGCAGGCATTCAGTTATCTTCGCTAGAAAAAGGAAAGTGATTTTTTTTTAAGTTAAATTAGATTTTGTTACATCTCTGTTGAAAAGACTTCTCCTCCCATTCAGTATGAAGATCGGTCTTTATAAAGTTCAAAAGTCCTTTCAAGATTTCTCTCTACTTCCCTGCAAATACACTGCTACAGACCTGACCACATCCCATCCACTGTTCTCCCCTCCATATCTTGCACTTTTTGCTGTTTTTCAAATTTGCCAAACCACTCATGCTTCAGGACCTATGCATTTAATCTTTCCTTTGCTTGAAATGCTTATTTCATTTCTGCAAACTTATTTCTGTCCTTCCTTCAGGTTTCTGTAAAATATCTTTCAAGAATGACCTTCTCTGGCAATCTTATGCCTGTCATGTTCTAGAGCCACTATCCTGCTCTATTTTTCCTCACAGTACTTATAACAAACCCTTTATTATTGCTCTGTTTTTGATTATGTATATGCTGCTTCAATGGCTAGAAGATATATGAAGGAGAAACAGTTGTTTTGTTCAACACTGTATAATCTCTATAAATATTTGTTGAAAGAATAAATAAGTGAATAAATGTCCATGTTTTTATTGAGTTGTATATCCCACTCAGTTTGCAGCTTGTCTTCTAATTAGTATTATTGTTCATAGTTTTATAATAAGTGAATATTTCCATAAACCAAAATATTGCCCATATTTTGGTGAAGCGTATGTGTCATATCCAATTTCTACCATCTGAATTCAACTTTTTTCGTTATAGTACTGATTCATCAGTACTTTTCATCAATAAAGCAGTGTGTCAACTAATTGACTCTGTTTTTTCTTTCTCTTTGAAGGCTATTTATACTAATAGTTGAAAGCTTATTTGGCTGGTAGAATTCTAAGGTAATAATTATTTTCCCTTATTATTTTAAAAGATACAAAAAGTAATAAAATATTTTATGTTTACCTACATATTTACCATTTCCATTGCTCTTAGTCTTGTGTGAAGGTTCAGATTTGAATTTGCTAAAATTTTCCTTCTGCTTTCAGGATTTCTTTAATATTTCTCATATTGCAGGTCAGCTGGTGATAAAATGTTTATTTTGCTTTTGTTTGTTAAAGATATTTCATTAGAATTCTAAGTTGAAAGCTTTTTATCTTTCAGTTCGTTAAAGTGTAATTCCAAAGCCATCCTGGTTTGCATTGTTTCTGACAAGAAGTCTGCTTTCATCCTATATCTTTCCTCTATTCATTAAGGGTCTCTTTTTCCTCTGTTGACTTTTAAGATTTATCCTGTTTTTTAGTCATTTCAATGGGAGGATAAATCCATTACCTGTTACTACATCTTGGCTAGAAGTAGGAAAATAGAAAAAAGAAGACAATGATAAGTATAAAGAAGAAAACTTTTAATATGATCAGGGAATTTGCACAAAGAAAATATTAAACTCTTCCTACTGAAACTCAGAAATGTATAACCTTAAAATAGACAGAGCCAATGAATCTAAAGAGAAAGAGAATTATAAACCTACAGAAATCAAGAGATTTAGCTTATAAAAACTAGTAGTCATTATGTAAGTTTTGAACAAAAATAAATAGGTACGATCAATTGGATATTCATACATCACTGTATCTAGTAATATGGGAATAACATTTTTCTAGCTCTAAGAAATAGTTACAAATTAAATACACTTATGCCAGAAAAAAGTCAGCAAATAAAAATTTTAAAAAATTATTATACTATAGCATATAAAACTAGAAAACAATAACAAAAATAATAAATAATACAAATAGTTTGGAAAAATATACCACATTACTTTATAAATCATGAGTCAAAGCAGGAATCAAAGAAATATATTGTGGGAATATTTAGAACAGAATGACATGAAAATCCTAAAAATCAAAGCATATATTATTTCTGTTTTCTTTTTTTTATATTTCTGGTTTCATTTGACATTTTTCTTTTATCCATCTGAGATATTTTTTAAAGTGTAGTTCCATTGAACCCTGTATATCTTTGTTTTAATTTTTTTTTCATTTTTAAATAAAATTTTATTGAAGTATAGCATTCATACATAAATATACATGAACAATCAATATAGTAAAATTTGTGAATTGACAAGCCAACATGCATTTCAATATACAAGGCTCCCATACCTCTCCCCATGACCACCACCTTGCATTGTGAAACATATGTTACAAACTATGAAAAAGCATCATCAAAATATTACTAATAACTATAGCCCTATCTTACATTTGGTGCATTTTCCCCCAACCCACCCACTTATTAACATCTTATATTAGTATTATATATTTGTTATCATTCAGGAGAAAATATTCTCATATTTGTCCTGTTAACCACAGTTCATCATCCACCATTGGATTCCTTGTGTTATACAGTCCCGTGCTTTGAACAATCCATTCAAAGTGTATACACAGTAGCTTTCATATTCATCATAGAGCTGTGCTGTCATCACCTCAATTTTAGAACGTTTTCATTATTTCTAAAGGAAAAGTTCTATACCACCTTATATCCCCCTATTGTTGTCCCTATGTTGAAATAATACCCCATATGTTGAAATCATGTTTTTTTTGCCATTGTTGAAAAATATTACACTATTAGTATAATATAAAAATAAAATAAATATAGTTACCCAACTGCTACAGCACTATTTCAGAAGTTTTATTGATACTTCTGTCATATAATTGCACAAATTTGCTTTTAGAATTAGAAAGATCCAAAGTAAACAAGTACCAGGTACATGAGAATATAGTTTAAAGTGCTTGTGCAAACATTTTTTAAAAAATTAAAAAGTAGGCCTATTCCATGAACATAGTCTTACCAATTCCCACTCTCTAAGGTAATTCTATTCGAAAAAAAAATTGAGAAGTTAGATTGAGCACACATATAAATATATAGTGACCATGTTTTTTTTTTTTTT
>JAQZBX010009555.1:8564-45406 GCA_029593785.1 Cabassous unicinctus | reverse complement strand
AATGGGAGAAAATATTTGGCAATCACATATCTGATAAGGGTTTAATATCCATGATATATAAAGAGATCATACAACTCAACAATAAACAGACAAAGTACCCAATTAAAAAATGGGCAAAAGACTTGAATAGTTAATTGTCCAAAGGAGAAATACAAATTGCAAAGAAACACATGAAAAAAATATTCAACATTGCTAGCAATTAGGGAAATGCAAATCTAAACTTGAATGAAATATCATTTCACACCTATTAGACTGGCCACTATTAAAAAGTTGGAAAACTGTAAGTTTTGGGGAGGATGTGGAGAGATAACAATGATTATTCACTGTTGCTGGGAATATAGAATGGTATAGCCACTGTGTAGGATTGTATGGAAGTACTAAGGAAGTTGAATATAGACTTGACTTTTGACCTGGCAATACCATTGCTAGGTATATACCCAGAAGAACTGAGAGTAGTGACATGAACAGATATCTGCACACTGCTGCTCATATCAACATTATTCACAATTGCCAAAAGATGGTTTTGCATCACCTAATCAATCAATGTAATATCGGATAGTAATAGAATAAAGAACAAAAATGCATGATCATATCAATAGATGCAGAGAAAGCATTTGACAGACTCCAACACCTTTTCATGATAAAAACATTCAACAAACTAGTGATAGAATGGAATCTCCTCAACCTGGAAAGAGGCATTTTAAAAAATCCACAGCTGACATCATACTTCATGGGGGAAAAAATGAATGTTTTCCCCTTAAGATCAGCAACAAAACAAGAATATCCATTGCCACCACTTCCATTTAACATTATATTGGAGGTTCAAACCAAATAATTAGACAAGAAAAAGAAATAAAAGACAGCCACATTGGAAAGGAAAAGGTAAAAGTATCCCTATTCAAATGTGAGAGGTTCCTGTACATCGAATATCCTAAGGAATACACACACACACACACACACACACATACACATAAGTAATCAGAACAAATAAATATATTCAGCAAGGTTGGAAGATACAAGATGATTATACAAAGATCAATTGTAATTCTATAAACTAGCAATGAACAGTGTAAAATTGAAATTAAGAAAACAATTCCCTTTACAACTGCATCAAACATAATCAAATAGCTAGGGATAAATTAAACAAAAAAAGTGCAAGATTTGTACATTGAAAGCTTCAAAATATTACTGAAAGAAATTAAGGAGATCTAAATAAATGGAAATACATCCCATGTTCATGGATTGGAAGACTTAATATTGTTAGAATGGCAATACTTCTCAAATTGAGCTACAAATTCAATGCAATTTTTGGAAGACTCACACCTCCCAATTTCAAAACTGACTATGAAGCTAAATTAATCAAGACAAGGTGGTAGTGGCATAAGGATGGACAGATATAGATCAATGAAATAAAATTGAGAGTTTAGAAATAAACCCCTACATTTATGGTCAATAAACTTTTGATAAGTATGCTAAGGCAATAAAATGGGAAATAGTCTTCTCAGCAAATGGTGCTGAGACAACTCAATATCCACATGAACAGGAATGAATTTGGACTCCTATCTTGCATTATACATAAAAGTTTACTCAAAATATACCATACACCTAAGTATAAGGCTAAAACTATAAAACTCCTAGAAGAAAACATGAGTGTAAAGTTTTGTGATCTTGGGATAGGCACTGGTTTCATAGATATGACACCAAAAGCAGAAGCACAATAAGAAAAAATTGATTTAATTACACATCATCAAAATAAAAAACATTGCTTGCTTCAAAGTCAGCACATAGAATAATAGAAAATATTATCAAATTATATATCTCTTATGTGGTTGGTATTCAGTAAATATGTAAAAAAAAAAAAAAGCTCTTACAACTCAATAATGAAAAGACAAACAATAGATTTAACAAATGGGCTGTGTATCTGAATAAACATTTGGCAAAATAAACTACACAAATAGCCAAAATTCACATGAGAAGATGCAAACCATCATTAGTCTTTAGGGAAATTCAAATCAAAACCACAATGAGATATCATTTCACACTGATGAGGATGGCTAAAATAAAAATTCAGATGTTATCAAGTGTTGACAGGAAGGTAGAGAAATTGAAACACTTTATACTTCTTGTAGGAATGTAATATCATAAAATCGCCTTGGAAAATAATTTGATAGTTCTACATGACACAGAGTTATCATATAACCCATCAATTCCTCTCCAAGGTATATACCCAAGCATAGTGAAAATCTATATTCAAAGGGGAAAAAAAACTTGCTCACAAATGTTCACAGCCACATTATTCATAACAGCGCCAAAGTAGAAATAACCTAATTGTCCATTAACTGAAGAATGAATAAACAAAATGTGAAATATCAATACAGTGGAATATTATTCAGCAATAAAAAGGAATGACTCACACTCCCTTCATCAGCACATATACTAAAATTGGAACAATACAGAGAATATTAGCATGACCCCTATGCAAAGATGACATGCAAATTCATGAAGTGCTCCATATTATTGTCTCACACCAATGTTGTGTTGGGGTGGTATAAGGGAGTCCTGTGTTTTATGCATGATTGTGCATGAAATAAAATTTAGAGTCCAGAAATAAACTCCTACATTTATGGTCAATTAATTTTTGATAAAGAAAATTCTTTATCAAAGAAAATAGTATCAGAAACAGCTTCTCTAATAAAGAAAAAGAAAAAGGAAAAGGAAAAAAGAAAAAGAAATCAACTACTGATTCAAGATACATCATGGATGAATCTTGAAAACACTGTGCTAACTGAAAGAAGCCAGTCAGAAAAGACTGCATATTGTATGACTCCTTTTATAAGAAATGTCCAGAATAGGCAAGTCTCTAGTAATAGCATGTAGATTCATGATTGCCAGGGAACTGAAGAAGAGGAAAGGTGGAAATGACTGCTAATGGATATGGGTCTGCTTTTGGGGGGTAATGGAAACGTTATAAAATAGTAGTGATGATTGCATGACTCTATGTATAATAAAACCCACTAAATTGTACATTTTAAAAGGGATAATTTTATGATAGGCAAGTTTTATTTTAATAAAACTGTAATGAAAATAGGCGTTTTTAAATAAAAGAGAAATTAGAAGATGTACCATGTAAGGGGAGAAAAGATTACTTTAAATGGGTAAGAGGAAAGGTTGAATTTGCAAATGAATGACACTGGTTCACAATTTTTATTCATAACATAAGATACAGAAGAAAAGATGTCTAGTATGAATATTTAATAAATAAATAAGTTTTTAGAAAAATGAAAGGGGACTATAATTTTGGAGCGGTCTTTCAAATTATCCATTTGTTTCAGTACATAGCCTGTGTCTCTTTAATTTTTCATGTAAGTTTACTATTACAGGCTCTTCTTTCTGAAATTAAAAACATGGGAGGAAGTTCACCTGGGCATACATATAAGGTATATAAATATGTTCAATTGCTCGTGGAGCATTGCAACAGTGGGTGGAGATTCACGCAACAACTGAAAGATTATTGAATTCCCATCCTGGGGATTCTGCCACATTCTCTAATGGAACAACACAATCCCCCAAGTGCAAGGGCAATGGCTAGTGAAGAAGGATGGTCCATTGATGGGCCCTTTATGTTGATGACTATATTTGCGAGCCTTTTGCTCTTGATTTTCCAACTTAGCTTAGTGTTGGAGAGTGCCTAAGAGTTGCCTCCTAGAGCCTCCTTGTTGTTCAAATATGGCCTCTCTCTAAGTCAAACTCAGCATTTAAATGCATTACCTTCCACCCAGTGTGGGATATGATTCCCAGGGTGGAGCTTCACTGGCACCTAGAGATTACTACCAAGCACCAGCTGCTGATACAACTGGAAAAAGACCTTGAATAAAAGGGGGAAAAGACAAAGACAAATGAGTGTATATGGCTAAGAGACTTCAAAGTGAGTCGGGAGGTCATCAGAGAGATAACGCTTATACATGTCTCAGCAGGATCTCATAGAAGGTCAAGATAGATATTAACCCAAATAGTGGGGATCCTGAGGGCTCTGGAGACACTCAAGACCTACGGTCATGGTAGACAGCTCCAGAATTTGGTGCCTTGCCAGTGGTCTTACTTTGGAGTTTGTGCTCCCCAGTGTGACAGAGTTGGAGTCAGATGTGACTTCTCTACCCATGCCTCTTCTGTCCCTTTTAATTGAACCTATACTTGGTGTTGGAGTTGGTAGGTGTACATCCAAGAGACTTTAATCTCTGGGCTGTCCATGTGCCATCTGGGCCCTGAAATTCAACAGATTTGAAATACCTACTCTCCATTTCATTGGACTCACCCAGGACAACTAACAAGGAGGTGATGATGGACAACAACCATCCCAAGGAACCGAGAGAGTCTACAACTGCAAGCAAGAGAGCCCCATCCACCTGCCCTATGGAATCAAAGCCTCCTTTCAATTAGAGGTGGAGTGGGCAGCACCATCCCAGAATACTCAGGATTGGGGAATGAACTATGGACTAAAGTACACTTACCGGTATTCTACTATAAACTTATTGTGATTCTAGCAATGGAAGAAACTATATCATTCATGAGGCGGCAGTGGCCACTAGAGGTTCTGAGGGCAGGGAAAGGAAAATACAGGTGAAATATGGGGGCATTTGGGGGACTTGGGAATTTTCCTGAATGACATTACAATGACAAATATGGGCCATTACATATCTTGCCATAACCTACAAAATTGTCTGGGAGAGAATGTAAACTACAATGTAAACTATAATCCATGCTTAGTGGCAATGCTCTAAAATGTTTTCATCAATTTTAACGAATGTACCACACTAATGAAAGATATTAATGTGGGAAAATGTGGGAGGTGTAGGAAGCGGGGCATATGGGAATCCCCTATATTTTTATGTAACATTTATGTAATCTAAATACCTTTTAAAAAATAAAATAAAAAATATATTTAAAAATAAATAAAATAAAAACATATAAAAGTGTATACTCCAAGATGTAAACCGTAATGTAAACCAATGATCACAGTTAGTAGCAATGCTTCAATATTTGTAAATCAATTGTAACAAATGTACCATCCACATGTAAAATGTTATTAATAAAGGAGAGGGCGTTGGGTATATGGGAATCACCTGTATTCTCTATATGACTTTTCTGTATCCTAAAGCTTCTTTGAAGATAAAATGAAAAAAATTAGACACTGTGGAAATATATGGAAGAAAATGTCACTGTACATACAAGACAACAGATCTTACAGTGATGAAAGACACAATGTCCAAATTTTTACAAAATTATTATTTCAAATTGTTTTAACTTTCTTTGTATTTTATTGGTTATTTTTTTTAATTATTATTTCATTTTCTTTTTAAATTTATTTGGTTATTTTAATGGCTTCATTTTTGGAAAGGTTTTGGATCACAGAAGGGTCACACCAGTGGCAGGGGAGGATCACTGGTACAGGGTGTCAGTGATGTGGGAACATATGGGAAGGGGTTTATCTGGGACATGCCTCTAAGACATATGAATATGTTCAAGAGTTCATGGGACATTGTCTTGGTGGGTGGAAATCCACACAATAAATGAAAGAATATTGAATTCCCATCCTAGAGAGCTCTACTACATTCTCTAATAAGATAGCAAGAATCCCCCTAGTGCAAGGGCAATGTCTAGTGAAGGAAGACAGACCATTATGCCAGGCCCTTGACATTGATGATTGTACTTAAGAATCTTTTCTTGGGAAATTGAAACTGGCCTAGTATCATATACCGCCTAAGAGTTATCTCGTGAAAGCCTTCTTGTTGCTCAAATTTGGCCTCTTTCTAAGCCAAACTCAGCATATAAATGCACTATCTTCTCCCCTCCTCTCCCTGTGTGGTACATGACTCCTAGGAATGAGCCTCCCTGGCACTAAGGAATTATTACTAAGCACCAACTAGCAATGCATCTGGAAAAAGACCTTGACCAAAAGGGGGAAATGGCAAATATAAGTGAGTTTTTATGGCTAAGAGATTTCAAAATGAGTCAGGAGGTCATTCCAGAGGTTATGCTTATGCAAGTCTCAGCAGGATCTCATTGACTGCCACAGTAAACAGTGCCTCAAATAGCAGGGTTCCTGAAGGCTCTAGAGATATCCAGAAATTATAAATCAGACAAACAGCTCAGAAATTTGGCACCTTGTCAGTTGGCCTTACTTTGGAATTTATGCTCCCCAGTATAACAAAGTTAGACTCATTTATAGGTCTCTACACATGGCTCTTCTGCCCCTTTTATTTGAACCCATAATTAGCACTATACTTGATTAAAATGTGTTCCAGAGACTTAAATCTTTGGTCCATCCATGTGCCAGTTGAGCCCTGAATTTCAGCAGAGTTGTTAATACCTACTCTCCAGTTCATTGGGCTCACCCAGGACAACTAACAAGGAGATGATGGACTACACCCATCCCAAGGAACAGAGAGTGTCTGCAACTACAAGCAAGATAGTTCCATCCATCTGCCCCATGGTATCTGTGATGGATAGGCTAATGTGTCAACTCGGCCAGGTAATTGTGTCCAGGTGTTAAGTCCAGCAAGCACTGGGCTAATTTGTAATACAAGAGCATTTATGGACTTCAATCACCAGTGAGTTTATTGCATGGAAGGCTGATTATATCTGCATCAATCAGGGAGATTGCATCAGTAATGGGTGACACTTTTATCCAATCAGTTGAATGCCTTAAAAGGGGAAGTGATTTCAACATTCAGAGAGAATTTCCCAGCTCGTCTTTGGACAGCCAACTTCTCCCAGAAAGTCATCAAGGACCTTTCATCGGACTTTCATCAGAGCCCCTGGCTTGCAGCCTGCCTGCAGAGCCTGGACTTGTGTATCCCCACAGTCACGTGAGAGACTCTTATAAAATCTCATATTATTGACAGATATCTCCAGTTGATTCTGTTTCCCAAGAGAACCCTGACTAATACAGTATCTAAGCCCCTCTCAGTTAGAAGCAGACTGGGTATCACCATCCCCAAATCCTCAAGATTGGGGAAGGAACAATGGACTAAAGCAGACTTTTTATTATTCTACTATAGACTTATTATTATTCTGGCAATGGAAGAACTCTTATCATCAACATAAAGGCAGTGGCCACCAGAGGTTCTAAGGGAAGGAAGAGGGAAGAATAGAAATAATAGGGGGGCATTTTCAAGACATTGGATTTGTCCTGCATGACATTGCAGTGACGGGTATAGGCCATTGTATATTTTGTCATAACTTAGAAAATTGTGTGGGACAGAGTGCAAACTATAATATAAACTGTAGTCCATGGTTAATAACAATGCTTCATATGGGTTCATCAATTGTAACAAATGTACCACACTAATGAAGGATGTTGTTAATGTAAGAAAGTTTGGGAGAGGGAGGGAATGTGGCATATGGGAATCCCTTATGTTTTTTATGTAACACTTATGTAATCTAAAGCTTCTTTAACAATAAAAATAAAATTAATTCTAAAAAAAAAAATTATTGGAGAATACAGAAGTAGATTCTGACATAGATCTCAATAGATTAGCCTCTCATATATACCTGGAGTTGGAGTTTTGTAAAACCTGTCAATCAATTTCATTTCCCATAACCTAACAGTTAAATGCCTGTGGTGTTTTTGTGATGAAATAAATAAAGCTGTATACCTCTTAGTAGATTAGATTCAACTCTGCTTTTTTCTTTCCCAACACTGGCCAGCTGCTGCTCATAGGTTTGAAACATCTAAAAGTGCTAGATTGATAGAAGTCAATAACAAATAAGGTGGAGAAATATAATTATTTTACAGGTCATTTCTCCAAATTATCTTTTTCATCACTATGATTTGACATTCTTTAGAAAGCCTAGCTTTTCTTTTGTGCAACCCAGAATATAACTGAAGCAATGTTAAACTATTATACAAGCATAAAACAAAGTATTTCCCCCTCAAATAAAATGTATTACATATAAGTTGGACTCTTGGGAAACAAGAAAAGTGAACTATAATTCCCACCGGAAAAGGAAACATGCAAGGAAAGAAAGGAAAACACCAAAAAAAGGAAAACTGCAAAGGTGGACTTATCCTACTGGAGATTAAAAACTACTATATAGCCTGTACAATAAAAACAATGTGTCACTTGTGCATGAATTAAAAAATAAACTAGTGGAATAATATACAAAGCCAGAAATAATTTCAAGTGCATATAAAAATTTAGGCTATCATAAAAGAAGCACCTCAAATCAGTGGGGCAATGATGAGCTTCTTAAATAAATTGCCCTGGAAAACTGATTAGCTATTTGTAAAAAATCAAAATTGCATTCATTTCACACAATTCACTAGAATAAACATCAGCTGGGTCAAAGATATAAATGAAATAAATAAAATCATACATATACTGGAAGAAATCGTAGATGAATTCCTCTTAACTTCAGTGTAGGTACAGGCTTTCTACCTAGGACTCAAAATCCAAAGGCTTTCAATAAAGAAAAAGATTAATAAATTTGATTACATAAAATTTTTAAAATACATTTGAATAGCAAAAGACCATAAACAAAGTCAAAAGACAACTGACAAACTGGGAGAAAGTCTTTGCCACATATATCACAAATTTATGATATATAAAGAACTCAAAAATTGAAGGACAGAGGCCCAAAAATCTGATGGAAAAATGGGGACAATATATGGAACAATTTATAAGAAAAAGGTATAAAATGACACTTAAACATGAGAAAAGATATCAAGCTCACTCATAATTATAGAAATGTAAATTAAAGCAACACTAAAATACACTTCTCCTATAAGAGTAGCGAAAAATTTAAAAGCAGAACACATTTTGTTGGTGAGGTTGTAAGGAAAAAGGCGAGTGAGAAAGCAAATCAGTACCACCTTTTAAGGGGGGTATTTGGCATTTGGCAGTAGTTAACAAAACTACACATGAACTTATTTTTAACCCACAAATTTTAATCCATACTCTACAGCTCCAATGATATGAAAATATATATGCACAAGGTTATTTATTGCAAAATATTGGAAACAACCTAAATGTCCATTTATGAGGAGAGTGGGTGAATCAACTATGGTACGTGCACACCATGGTGTACTATACAACTATACAAAACAAGGAGGAAGAGGAAGAGCTCTATGAACTGATTTGGAGTGATTTCCAGAATATATTATTCCGTGAAAAGAGCATAATGCAAAAGAGTATCTATGGTATATGCTACCTTTCATCTAGCAAATAAAGAGATATGACAACATTTAAACATCGCTGCTTATTTGTACAAAAAGAAACACAGGAAGCATAAACTAGAATCTCAGGATAAAGGTTACCTCTAGGGAGTAGGTAGAAATGCGTAGTATGGAGGGTGCCACTTTTCTGACTCTGTGATCGCCTAGATTTGAGCCCCCTTGCTCATCACTAATTTTTAGCTCTTTGATGCTTCTAAGAAGATGGATTTTGCTTTTGATACAATCTTTTTGGTGTGGTTTGCATACATTTTGGGAAGCATTGCTCTCTATTACTTATTTTATTATCATCAGTGTCCCAAACAGAGCAGAGAAAGGATCTGTTAATGTAGCTGATTCTTTCACAGATGTCCCTCTAGTTCTCTTGTTTTGACTTCACCTGCTCCCCAACTTTCAGAGTTCCTGAGACTTTATTGGGTACTGGGGTAGTAATCATCCAGTTTCTCTGCTTTCCCCTGTTAACTCAAGCTTCAGTTTTCTTTGTTTTCTGTGCCTATTTATTTCCTCGCTTCTAAAATTTGTCTTCCCTTCTGTACTCAGTTTGTGTGAGTTGCCCCTTTTCTTATTCCATAACCGTGATTTTTAGTGAAGCTTTGGGGGGAGCAGAGATAAACCTGAATCTCGTATCTCTTTTCTATGTCCTTAGAGGCAGAGTGCTTCAACAAGTGATCAAAGGAAGGATTCTGAGCCCAATAACTGTTTTGCTTTCCTGATTTTTACAGCTGAATGCTCTTGCTGTGAGGCAGTAGAGCTTAATGTCTCAGAGCATGGGCTTTCCAACTTACTGTGTAATCTCTGTGCCTATGGTTCCTCAGAATTAAAAAGGATATAATAATGGTATTACCTGCTAAGATTCATGATTAGATTAAATGATTTAATACCTGTATTTAAAAAAGCACTTAGAAGTGTCGGCCACTCAGTAATTGTTGAGTAAATATGAGTTTTATTGTTGTTACCATCAAGCCTAAAGAACCGCGATAGTGTCTACCTTGAGCCAGCCTTATAGTTGGACCCCTAGATAGTGTTGTGAGTTTCGCTGACTTTTTTGCTCTGAAGTTTTAAACACTCAAGGCCATGTCACCTTGTTTACTTCAATGCTTAACTTTCTCATATCAATTGATATACATTTAACTGCAATGGGAAGAAGGATATGTAATCAATTTTCTGTTTAGGTTAGCTTGTTTCTAATCAATTCACTGTAATTATTGACCATGTAAATATTGGAGGACAGATAGATCTGTAATAGTGATTGTCTTCTAGGGACACATTTGGGATGATAACATAATAGGGGAATAGCTATGATTTTTAAGATTTAAGTAACAGTTTATGGGAGAAAATAAAAGAGATGGTTAAAGGAAATATAGGATTATTGAAATCTAATCAGAAAATTAAATCTTAGTAATGCTATTGAAATTTTTTCTGAATTATTGAATAAATTAATCAATGTTAGGGAGGGATTTTCCATGAAATGAATGGATGCATAGGTTCCAGGAACCGTCATTGGCCTGGAGCTCTTAGAAGGCCCTAAGCAGAGTTCAAAAATGTGTTCACATGGTCACATGTTTATGTAAAATTTGGGAAAGATAGTTTAGCCTAGTCAATAAAGGCCATTGTCCTTTTACATTCTGATTCCCCTTACTTCATGCTTCTCCCTGTGACAGATGACCCTAGAGTGATCGTAGGCATTTTGGGAATCCTGCAAAGAGGAATTTCAGTGGACAATGCAATTCATTTGTGTATAATGGGATACACAGTATACATTATGTGGTCCACAATCAGTTCTGTATATAGTGAGGTTATTGCTAGCCTCCCTGGTGTAGGAATGGATTTCAGAATTCTTGCACCTCTCATTATGTGAACTCATCCTGTGCCATGGCACCGATGGCACAGTAACAGAGGTCCTACTATGATAGGAACATGCTCTACAACTCCTAGTATTGGAAGTATCAGAGTAATGCAGGATAAACAAGGTTTGAAATGTGTGCAGCTGGGAAGGAAACTGCTGAAACTTCTTCCAGTCAACAGTGGTATAAAATTAAAGGCAGAGTATTCAATTCTTACTGCGCCTAGTGAAAATAAAAGTTACTACATATATAATTATAAACACACCACACATTTTTATGGGAATTGTGCACTAAAATGAACGTATCTGTGTTCTTTTGTTTATAGGGAACACACCTGTAGCAATACTACAAAGTCAGGACATCAGAATGTGAAGTAGTCTGTTTTGTCTGTCCCGATGTATTGGATTGTATCTTCACATCTCTGATGCATCTTGTCTGGCACGTCGAGACAAATAGGTGAGTGAAATTGCTACCAAAGCTACAAAAACACCTGAAGAAACAAGTTTTCCAGTGACAAAAACCCCACACATATTGATCAGTAAGTCAATGTATGCAATCTAAGAGTAATTTGATTACACAATTACGTAACTCAATACAAGATAATCAAAAATTTTAAAAGAATTTGTGCATGCCTTGGTTTCAGAACAATTTTATTTTTAAACTTATTGGTAATATCAAAAATCAATGTGTTCTAAAGGTGTGTGAGGCAGTTAATTAATAGGAATGTTATGCAATTTTTTTAAATTTTGTGATGTTTGTGATGTTTGTCAACATTTTAAAATTTGCATTTTTGTGATTATTTTTCTTTTTCTAAATATATATTGATTTTCATACATAATTATCATTCATAATTTTGTAATTTTCTTTTAAAGTGGGACTTATAAAATAAAATGTAATGAAACCTACAGCATAAGGTCATTGAGAGGTTAACAGGATTTTGTATATACACAGGATTTTGATAGCACAGTAGCTATCACATTACAAGTTCTTAACATCTCCTAGCACTCAAAGTTAAGTAACAAGCAGAGTGCCTGACAATAAAAGATTGTAAGAGGTTACCTTCTTCCTTTCTTCACTACCTTGAAAAACTCAACTGTTGTGGAACTCAGTGACCTCATTTATTAAATGAGAGGGACAACTGACCTTTCTCCAAGAAGTAAGATTAAGTGATATTTTAATATTTTTCTACTCTAAGATGCTTGATGATCAGTATCTGGTCTAGAACATGTAGGCTGAAAAAGGCAAATATCATCCTAAGTACTGGAATAGGAAGTAGAGCCTTAAAGCTTTACAGGAAATCAGAGGACACACACACACACACACACACACACACACACACTTGAATAGGGTGACTCCCCAAATATAAAAATGTACCTAGTGTCCTATTTATTATTTATGAACAATCCACTTTCTTTCTTTTTTTTTTTAGTTTTTTTCTTGCTTTTCTCTATTCATACTACTTCTAATATTCCCTTTTTTATTCTTCTTCAATACTAGTATTATATTTTATGGCATGGCTTTTCTTCTATATTGTTACAGCATTAATCTTTTAGAATCCTGAAATGTGCTTCAGTTTCCCCACACACACCCTTTTAGTTCCTCTCCTTATTGAGATATTTTGGATGTCTCTTGTGGTCTTCTGAATTTTCACTCTTACTCTTTCATATCTGCCTTTTCACTTTTCTCTTGCTCATCCATGTAATCTGCCCTCCATGCCACTCCTACTGCACTTCCTAACATCATCAGCTGCACTATTTAGTAGAAACACCCTCTAGGAGAAGCTAATTGCTTAGGGAATTGCTATTCCCTAAAGCCAACGGGAAACTTTTGGAATCTCCTATTAGTCTCCAGACTGAAATCCTACCTCAATAAAAGATAATTATTAAACTAAGCAAGAGGATTTCAATAGTGCTCTCAAACTGATCCCAAAGATGCCACCTGCAATGTTGCTGCCTCATTCAGCTTTAGCCACTTTCAATTAACTGAACAGCATAAAGCACTCCCAAGGGACTAGGAGCAAACAAAATCCAAATTACAAACAAGTAGAGATTTCTGAAGCAATTAAGCCCTTGGTGGCTTAACTCCAGGGTGCCCAGAAGTCTTGTTCAAGGCCAAGGACCCAATTGGAGTAGGCACTATATTAATCAGTTCAATCCTGTGAAGCAGCTAATATCTGATAAATTCAGGCTGTGTAGACAGTTACATTACATAAATGGGGGGAAAAAATGTAGCTTGAATAATCTAATTTAGCGCTCTCTACAGCCCAATTCCACAAGGTAATGTCCAAGTCTCCACTGCACTTTGCAAACTTGACCTCATTTACTTCCTAGTATAACACAATACTCTACTGTAAAACTGCGCGGTATAACTCCGCCAGACCTTGTCAGATAATCTAGGTCAAGCAGCTCTTTAAATGTGTGTGTCACCAGCAGAACTAAGCAGTTCCCCCAAGTGTAATTTGGCAAACTTAAGAAGAGTCAGTGGAGAGAAGGGGGTAAAATGGAGAGCAGAAGTTGGAAAAAATTAAATAGAAAATGAAGCAAGGAAGTGTTTTGTGCGAAAGGTTGAAGTAATAAGTGACTCTAGGAAAACAGTCCCCAGAGAGAATCCCAATATCTGTGCATATCCGATGGTGGAGGTCAAGAAAACATTTCAAAGATGCTTAAATTTTGACTTAGCCCTGGATTAGAGAAGTCTAGCATCAAGCTTCAAGGAGGCAGGCAGAGGCTAAGTCCCAATTCCTCTTTCCCTGCTTCCTCTCACTTTTCTCCCCTCCCTGCCAGGGTTATCATTACTAGAGCAGCACAGAGGGAGAAGTTCTGGGACTGAAGAGGCTTATCTGTAATAGCAGCTTATCTGTAGCCTGCAGTAAACCTTGAAGTTAAAACTAAAGGAATTCTAGCACTCCTGCCATTTCTTTCTTTTTCAATGCTATTCTGGTTCCTTACTAGCCTCTTTGCCCCAGTTTCTGCACATCAATCAATCAAGCAAGCAAGAAGTGCATATCCAGACCCCACTGTGCTCTAGAAACCATGCAAGGCAGGGGGCACAAAGACAGACAAGATATTCTCCCTGATACCAAAGCACTGACATCATTTTTCAGGAGTCAGAATATAAACTTTAAAAAGGACAGAACAAGGCTAGACACCAAGCGGTCTGTGTTGAACAACAGTGCAGATGCAGATGAGCAGACTCTGAGTTCAGAGGAGAAAGACCTTATCAAGGGCCCCATGGTTAGGCCTTTGTGGAGGGCCCAGAAAAAAAGATGTGCTTTAATAATAGAGTGGGGCAGGACAAGAAACCAGAAAGTGCCCATGGCTGGAACAAGACCACTTAAGAAATAGGCTGGGCTTTTGGAGGAACTCAATCAGACTGGAGGAAAGTCCAAAGGTTATGACAGAAAGGAAAATTGAACTCACACTTTGGAAGCCTTTAGATATCAGTCTAAAGGATTTAGACCTTGTCTGGCAGATGTGGGAAAGATCCACATCTTTAAGGAAAGACATGCCCTATTCAATTGTTTGTTCATGAATATGCATTAAGTATGCATGCAAATGTTTTTACTTATGTTTCATTTATTTCCCACTATATCTCTGAATAGAATTTGAGCATTAAAAGAACAAGAATCCAGATCTTCTGAAAAAGTAAATAATAAGGATAAAGGTAATTTTTAGACGTAATACAAAAAACTAAACTTATGAGATGATAATTCACGTTTTAGAAGTCAAAGTAATTTCAAATGTGATGAGGTTATGGAAATAAGCAGATAAATTGTTGATTAAGAACAGATAACCCAGAAGTAGTTCTTGGTATATATTATCATTTAATAAATTATAAGCACTCAATTGATATATTTTAAAATATTTTATACATTTGTGCTTATATTTTGACTTTATATTGATAAATGAATATAATAATTATATAAAAAGAAAACCATTTAAATATATCTGGGTTCCCTCCCACTCACTCTACAGGAATTTAAGAGGTGATCTCAAAATGTGGAGTCTTAAGCATGTATTTGACATGCTTTTTACAGACTAGTCTAGTCCTTGAGGTACATTATGGCATTTATTACTAGGCTCCCCTTTATTTCAGCCATACTTAGGGAGTGTCTAGCAAAGGCAGCGCCACAGCTTGCAAAGGCACCGTGGCCACTGCTGCCCAGTTCTGCATGCCTGCAGGCAGCCAGGCAAAATGAAGAGGGTGCATTGTCTGCTTAGAAGGCCCTGGCATGGATCACCACTAACGGCATTAGCACTGCCTCCAATCATTGCAGATGCCCAGGCACATCTGTTTCTGGAACATTGTGCCGTCAATGAGCTACAGAGCCCAAAATGTAAAATCCATTGGTTTTTAATCTTTCATTTATAGCAGTCCCCTCACCATGAGCTAGCCAAGAGACTACTATCTGAGTGACAGATTTGTATTATCAGATCCATCCTTCCTTTTTAACAACTGGATTATTATCCTTGAGCCATTGGGCCACTTCTTTCTCTCCCTTTAGAATTTAGTTCTTAAGGAGACTTGCTCCCCCACGTAATAGTGCCTTGATTGTCCTTCTCACCGGACTACCTGGAGGCCCAGGCACAACTCAGGCTCAAGAGGAGTCCTTGTGTAAAAGGAAAGCTGGACCAAAGTAGTAGTATACACATTTCAAATTTCTGAAGGTGAAGGATGGAACTTTATAAGTAAGTTTAAGGAGCTAGAAAAAGTCATGAAGCAATAATTATGGATGATTACACAGAATGTAAACTTTCTGTCAGGTACTGTCCTCTTTCCTAATGACTATAAGCAAGAAAAACCCTGTGGAATCCAGAGCCCTGAGTCATGGTGCCTGGACCCCACAGCAATGTGGACAATAGCAGTGGTTTAGTGAAGCTGATGGTAGCTAAAATGAACCATAATGAGAAAAATATAGCAGTAAAATTAAGCAATAACATCTTCCATATATGTTATGAGTGGAAAATATTCACAAAACCCTAGTAAAAGCCTACTTTTATATATTTCCACAAATTTTCTCCCAAAAATGCACACAAAGATCCAGTAGTCAATCCATTGTAGTTATTTCTCACAAAGACCTGAGAAGCTTCTAGGTGTTCCCATAGGGATAAAGCATGCCCACAACTGCAAGGTCATCTTAAGGTACCATACCAGGGTCGTATATTTTCTGTTTCAATCTGAGCACCATTCTGTGCACTCTCAATACCAAACTGAGTCAGTGTGCCCTTCTCACTCTCATCATTAGCATCTACCACTTATATCTCAATAGCAACCACCCCAAATAAACATTACATTCTCTCTATATTCATTATATTCTAAGACTCCCCCTATCACTCAATAGTAAGCACGCAGGCCATTGTTCAGTGAATAATCCTGGTTGGTAGAGAGTGGGGATGGTTGATGTGGCACAGAATGATTGTCTGGGGTAAAAAAGTGAAAAAGTAGAATAGAAAAGTCTTAACTCCAGCTCCATATCATTAAACCTTTCTTACTATTCTAATTGAGACTAGCTCATCTCACTTTTGTCATATGAATAAAACAGGCAAAAGGAAAATTATGTTGAAACTCATAAAAAAGTAAAGATGGTCACAGCACACTAAAGGGTTTCATCTAGAAGATGATGATAAGCAAAGTGAGGCTAGTTAATTAATGAATGATTATGTATCTTTGACCCTGTGTTGAAATGCAAGGGAGATCCACCTTGCATTTCCCCATAAGATGCTTTATAATTCTGTCAGGAATTGCTCATTAGGTGGATCGTTTGGGGCCAGGTATTTTCTTCTTTTCTCTTTCATTCAAACAGCTATCCCTATCAGAGTGAGCCTATAAACAATCTTGCAAATCTAGATTTTCTAGAGGTGAAACTTTGTTAATACCATAGCCAGTGCTAGCATTTAGAGCTCATAAAATTATGTCAGATAATGGGAGCAGAGACCATAAAGTTCTAGACACTGTCAAGTTGAAACTAGACATCTAAAAATCTGCATGCTTCTTAGTTATAGGAATAGAAACCTAAAGACATAAAAAGGCAGTAAAAAGAAAGAAGTTCTCAGAAATAACTAAAAAAAGTTCCAGACACTGATTGAGATCATGTAGCTACTTCTACCTAAATTGCTGTGCTGAGTCTTCGGTAGATAAATAATGTTGACGATCAGGAAGGTGATAACCAGAACAGGGTCTTTTCATTCAAAACCTATGTCTTACACATTTCAGGAATTTTTTAGTCATTGGGACACGGCAAGGGAAAACACAGCTTCTTTGTCCCCTTGCATTTGTGATAAATTTGAATCTATTGTGCCTGTTTTAGTAACATCATCCAAGATGGAAAAACCTTTGTCATCTGGGCTAAAAAAAAAAAACAGTAAGTGACCCATCTTTTATAAGGAAAATGTGTTTTTAAAAGAGACCCTTTTATAAGGAAAAATAGTTTTTTAGAAGAGACCCTGAGAAGGGAATTGTTCTATGAGGAACCAGGGTTCTGCAGAAAATGATGGCACTGCAGACATTTAAAGAAAGCATGAAGCTTAATTGTACAAAGTTTCTACTTGGGAAGATGGCAAAGTTTTGGTAATGGTTGGTGGTGATGGTAGCACAACACAGGGAATGTAATTAACATCACCGAAGTGCTTAAAATAGGAAATTTTAGTTTGTATATATGCTACCGATTAAGAATATAAAATAAAACATTAAATTCTACAACATAAACAGTGAAATCTAGTATAAATTATGGGCAGTAGTTAATTGTACTAAAGTAGAATTATTTCATCATTTATAACAAAGGTACCACACTAATGCAAAATGTTAATATTAAGGAAAACTGGGGGTGAGGGCAGGTAAATGGGAACGTTGTACTTTCTGGGTGATTTGTCTATAAACCTACAACTTCCCCAGTAAACAATAAATAAAATTTAAAAATTAAAGCATGGTGATGGTGGTGGTGGTGATCACAAAGCTTTTTATTGGGATTCTATGTGTGATACCATTTCCCCAGTTATTTTATTCCTGCTCTCATAATCCTCAGGTCAGTCCCTTCCCATTTCTATATTTAGTGTGATAGCCATTTCATCTCAGAATGATTTGGGACCTAAAATCTTGTCTCTCTCAGTTCCAGTGACAACTAAGGGTAAAAATTATTTTTGTCTGAGATTAATACAAGATAAAAAATTTCCCCATAGTATCCTCCCCTCCAAATCAATGTCATTAGCGGATTCTACCCAAATAGTGGTGATTCTCATCAATCAGCCACTCTTTTTTTCCTGGACATACAACTCTTTACTTGGCACCTGTGAAATTCTACTTTAATGAACCTTTTGTGGCAATTATTTATTATGTCATTAAATAAATATCCTTCCGGACTGGTCAAAGCAGAGCTATGTCAATCTCAAGTCACCCTCTTTCTTCTCTAATTTCCTCAGATTTTTCTCTAAAGCAGCTATCTCTTTCTTTTACACTTTTCTCTAGTTACATTCCCTTTTACTTTCTAACAGGCCTTACATTTTTTGAAGTATCCTTTTATGTGAGCATCTCATCCTTGGTGACCATATCATAATTAAGAAATCCACTCTAAAAAGCAGGTACATATCTTCCGAATTCTCAATTTTTCAGGATATAAAGCACTTTACCAAAATTATCATTTTAAAAATTTTGTGATACTCACATTTCTACCCTATAAAGAGTGCTTTTTTAGAAACAGACATAACCTGAGTGTAACACTTCTTTCAAAAGTTTGAAGGATTTAAATCTCCCTTCTCAAGAGATAGCAGAAAGAGGCATTGGTCCAGCTCGCATCGCCAGCAGGCAAAATTACCCAGAGAGATGCAGAGACATCTAGTGATCAGCAAACAGAGACAGAAGCTATTCCTAAGTAACAATTGACTGGCAGCAGGAATTTTGCAGAGAGTATTAACAGAAAGAAAAAAAAATCACTAAAAATCAATTAAGAACATTGTTTTTTTGTATGCAAACTCCAGCAGTAATAGAGATCCCATCATAATTTTTGTTAAATCCCTCATACAAGGAAGGGACCATTGTCCATATAGAATACTAATAGAGCAGAAGAGGTTCAGCTAGACATGAGGACAGGAGAGGAGATTCAGAAGACCCCAAAAAGGAAGAATCCCCTGGCAAAACCTTAGGGTCTCACTGAGTTCAAATGAGGAGCATTTGGCAATTAATGCCAGAACCCCATTTTATATTGTTTTGCAATAGAAGCTAGTTTTTGAAAAAGTCATTTAAAACAGCAGGCATTAAAATAATGCATGTGTATCTTTTACACTTTCTTTTCAGTTGGAATATATGAATGTTCTTTCATCGTCTAATCTTTTGACATAGGGCCAGAGTTTTTATTGAGGGTCTGCTGATTGGCATTCTAGCTCACAGTTATTTCATAAACCACAGCCACAGGGATCATCTGTTTTTGCCCCATTTAAGCATCTTTAAAGTGAAACAAGAACTTAATTAAGGGCACTTATAAAGCAAACTTGAATGCAAAAATCCTCTAGATTTTTACCTTTTTTTCCCTACCATTTGTCTCATCCACCTCTGTGTCTATAGGACTTTTAGAGACTTTTCTTTATCAAGTCTTACCTAAGCATTTAACTTAGGTTTTATAGAATCAAAAACAGTCCCTTTCTTACAAAATATAAATAAACTAGAAAGTAGGGAACAGAATAGCAGCTATGTACGACAGGGGAAGCATAGAGAGATTGAGAGGTGATGAGTTTTCTTTGTTTGGTTGGTTGGTTTAGGTTTTTTATTATTTTTATTATTATTACTGGAATAAAGAAAATGCTTTAAAAATGACTGGAGTGATAAATGAACAACTATGTGTTCATTGACCATTGATTGTACACTATGGATGGATTTATGCTTTATTAATATGTATGAATAAAATTGATTTGTTAAAAAATAAATAAAACCTATAGCCAAATTTAAATCTGTATCTTGTAAAAATAAAGACCTTGACCTAAAAAAAATAGAATAAAATAAATAAAAACCAGTTCCTTTCTCTTCACATTTATGCTTTATTGATTTATGTATTATTTAATTAAATTACAAAAAATACAACGAAAGTAAAACAAAAACAAGCAAGTTTAGGAATAAACATAATTGACCCTTGACCGGCCCATAAATTGAGCAGGCACACTTAGGCATACTAGAGTGGACATACTAGCTATAAACACTAAGCTTGCCATAGGCAATTTTCAGCATGTTTGTCTGAAGGAATAGAAAACTTCACTTAATTGGAAGCTGATTGAATAGAAATTGGCATCTAATGTATTCGGCACAATTTTTCTTAGGTTAATTTCACAGCAAAGAGATTAAATCTTCCCTCATTTTTTTCATTTTTTTTTTATTAGAGAAAGTATGAGATTACAAAACAATCATGCATAATGTGCAGAATTCCTGTACATCAACCCTCCACCAAAACCTTAAATTGTTGTGGAACATTTGTTGCAAGTTATGAATCAACATGATCAGACTATTACCACTAACTTGGTCCATAGCAGATACTTGGTATATTTTTTCCACACACCTCCTACTATTAATGCAATGTATTAATATTGTACATTTGTTATCGTTCATGAGAGAGCACACTCATATTAATACTGTTAGCCACAGTCCATCTTCCACCACATGATTCACTGTGTTATACAGTTTCATGCCTTGTACATTCTATCCAAAGTATACACTCAGTGGCTTTCACTTTCATCACAGAGTTGTGCAGTCATCACCCCAGTAAACCTCTGAATGCTTTCCTTAGTCCAAAAGAAAAAATCCCATACTACCCTATTATTAACCTTTAATGCTAATAGAGTACATTCTTTCACATTGATACAAGAATATTACAATATTGCTGTTAACTATAGTCCATAAATTACATTAATTGTATTTTCCCGTGCATCACTATATTCTTACCACCTTGTAATAGTGACATACATTTTTCTAGTTCATAGAAGAACATTCTTGTATTTGTATTGTGTATTAGTCAGCCAAAAGGGTGTTGATGCAAAGTACCAGAAATCTGTTGGCTTTTATAAAGGGTATTTATGGGGTAAAAGCTTTGAGTCCCAAGCCCTAAAAAGTTCAACTCAAAGCTGCTTTCTCACCAAAGTCAATTGCCACATGTTGAAGAAAGATGGCGGAAGATCTCTGACTGGTCTCTCCTTCCTTCTTCCTCTTAAGGTTCTATGGTCCCAGCTTCTTCTGATCTCAGCTGTAGGCTGGCATAGGGCTCTTTCTTTCTGGGCCTTCTCAGCTGCTCAGCTTCTTTGGTCTCTTCAGCAGCAAACTAGCAGGAGAATGGTTCATCTCTCCCCAGAGCTCCAGGATCAAACTGACAAAGTTCTCTCCTCTTCTGTGTCTTCTTCAGTGAGTGTCCGTTTATATAGGCCCACCAAGAGGGTGGGGACTCAACCTGAATTACAACCTACTGATGTGGTTGAATCAAAGCCCTAATCGTAACATAACTAAATCAAATACATCTCAGCTGAATCTAATGTAATCAAAGTGTATCACACCCAGAGGAATAGATTAGTTTATAAACATAATCTCTCTTTTTGGGGATCATAAATAATCTCAAACTGCCACATATTATTAACCACAATCCTCATCCACTTCTGGGTTCACTACGTTATTCAGTCCCTAGATTATTCTCTAGCTTTCTTTCAACTGACACTTACATCCCTAACCACCTCTTTCAGCCACAATCCCATTTAAAAACCAGCCATGTCAGTTATACTCATTATAATGTTATTATCAACTCTTTCTATTTCCACACTTTTACATTCAAGCTTATTGAATATTCTACATACATCAAGCATCAGAACCCCTTCTCAGTCCTCATCCTATTTCCTAGTAACCTATAGTCTAGATTTAACTCCATGTATTTATTCTTCATATTTAATTGATATTAGTGAGACCATACAATATTGGTCCTTTAGTGTCTAGCTTATTTCACTTAGCATAATGCCCACAAGTTTCATCTATATTATAGTATCACATATATTATCATATGTGTCCCAATTTCTTACAGCAGCATAGTATTCCATCATATGTATATACCACATTTTGTTTATTCATTTGTTTATTCATTCACTGGTTGATTGTCACTTGGGTTGCCTCCATATTTTGACAATTGTGAATCATGCTTTTATGGACATTCATGTGCAAATGTCTGTTCACATCACTGTTTACAGTTCTTCCAGATATATTCCTAGTAGAGGGATTGCTGGATCATACAGCAGTTCTATATTTACCTTCCTAAGGAACTACTAAACTGCCTTCCACAGAGGCTGCAACATTCTACATTCCCACCAACAGTGAAAGAGTGTTCCTATTTCTCCACATCCTCTACAGCACTGTTATTTTCTGTTTCTTTAATAATGACCATTCTATGAGGTCTGAGATGTTATATCATTGTTGTTTTGATTTGCATTTCCTTAATAACTATTAATATTGAACATTTTTTCATGTGCTTTTTGGACATTTCTATTTCCTCTTGGGAGAAATGTCTATTTAAGTCTTTTACACATTTTTAATTGTATTGCTTGCTCTTTTATTGTTGAGTTGAATGATCTTTTCATATGATGTAGAAAGCAAATCCTTATCAGTTCAAATGTCTATATATCAATCTTTATGCCAGTACCATGCTGTTTTTACCATCGTAACTAGGTAATATGATTTAAAGTCTGGAAATGAGAGTCCTCCAATTTTGTTCTTCCTTTTTAAGATGTTTCTGGCTATTAGGGGCCCTTTACCCATTCTAATAAATTTGATAATTGCGTTTTCCATTTATGTAAAAAGGAGCTCTTGCAATTTTCATTGGGATTGCATTGAACCTGTATATTAATGTGGATAGAATTGACATCTTAACGATATTTAGTTTTCCAATCCTTGAACACAGAATGTTCTTCCATTTATTTAGGTCTTCTTTGATTTGTTTCATCAATGCATTGTAATTTTCTGAACACAAGTGCATTACATCCTTGATTAGGCTTTTTCCTAAATATTTTATTCATTTTTCTCTATTGTATATGGAATTTTTTTCCTGACTTCCACCTCAGATTGTTCATTACTAGCATATAGAAACACCACTGAGTTTTGCATATTAATCTTGTATCCTACCACACTGCTGAATTTGTTTAATAGTTCTAGTATCTTTGTTGTAGATCTTTCAGGATTTTCTAGGTATAGGATCATATCATCTGCAAATAGCAAAAGTTTTACTTCTTCCTTTCAAATTTGGATGCTTTTTATTTCTTTTTCTTGCCTGATTACTCTACCTAGAATCTCAAGCACTATATTAAACAACAATGGTGACAGTGGGCACCCTTGTCTTGTTCTCCATCTGAAAGGGAAAGTTCTCAGTCTTTCACCATTGAGTACAATGTTAGCTGTGGGTTTTCATAGATGGCCTTTATCATGTTGAAAAAGTTTCCTTCAATTCCTATCTTTTTTAGTATTTTTTTTTTCAAGAAAGGATGCTGGATTTTGTCAAATGTCTTTTCTGCATCAATCAATAGGATTATGCAATTTTTCTTCTTTGATTTATTAATGAGTTTATTATGCTGATTGGTGTTCTTGTGTTGAACCACCCTTGCATGCCTGGGATAAAAACCCACTTGATTATGATGAATAATTCTTTTAATGTATTGTTGGATTTGATTTGCAAGTATTTTGCTGAGGATTTTTGCATCCATATTCATCAGGGAAATGGGTCTTTAATTTTCTTTCTTTTTTTTTTTTTTTTCAATAGCTTTATCTATTAGGGTGATACTGGCTTCATAGAATGAGTTTCATAATGTTCCTTCCTGTTCAATTTTTTTGAGGCATTTGAGTAAAATTGGTATTAAATCTTCCTTGAATGCTTGGTAGAATTTACCTATGAATCCATCAGGCCCTGGGCTGTTCATTTTGGGGAGCTGTTTGATGACTGTTTCGATCTTTTGCTTGTGATTATTTTGTTGAGGTCTTCTATTTCTTCAAGGGTCAGTGTAGGTTGTTTGTATGTTCCTAGGAATGTTTCCATTTCATCTACATTGTCTCCTTTGTTGTGTTCAGTTGTTCATCTTCTTATGATCTCTTTTATTTCTGTGGGGTCAGTTATAATGTCTCCATTTTCATTTCTGATCTTATTTATTTACATCTTCTCTTTTTTCTTTGTCAGTCTAGCTAAGGGTTTGTAAAATGTGTTGATCTTCTCAAAGAACCTACTTTTGTTTTGTTAATTCTATTTTTTTTCTCAGTTTTATTTATTTGTGCTCTGACCTTTGTTATTGCTTTGGGAATAGTTTGCTGTTCTTTTCCTAGTTCCTCCAGCTGTTTGGTTAAGTCATTGATTTTAGCTCTTTCTTATTTTTTAAAGTAAGCATTGAGGGCTATAAATTTCCCTCTGAGCACTGCTTCCCTAGGTTCTGATACGTTCTGTTTTCATTTTCATTCCTCTCAAGATATTTATTTTTTTCTCTTTCAATTTTTTCTTTGACCCACTGATTATTTAATACTATATTGTTTAATTTCCATGTATTAGTGAATTTTCCCTTTTCCTGCCTGTTGTTGATTTCAATTTGTTCCATTATGATAAGAGAAAGTGCTTTGTATAATTTTGATATTTTTTAATCTATTGAGATCTTTGTGCCCACACATATGGTCTATCCCTGAGAAAGATCTATGAGCACTTAAGAAGAATGTATATCCTGCTGTTTGGGGGTACAATGTTCTGTATATTTTTATTAGGTTTAGTTCTTTTATCATATTATTCAAGTTCTCCGTTTCTTTATTGATCTTCTACTGAGATGATCTATCCAATGATGAGAGTAGTGTGTGAAATCTCCAAATATTATTGTAGAGACATCTATTTCTCCCTTCATTTTGTCAGTCCAATAATCTAGTTTGCGTGAGCTGAAAGCAGCTGCTGTTTTCCTGAGAGGCTGAAAGAGCACTGTCCCTTCTGCCCTGTCAGGGGAGGGCATGGAACCACAAGAGTGCCCAACACTGTAGTCCATATGGGCCAAAAGCACCTGCAGTTGCCTGGAGAAGCTGCTGCAGGTTCCCCAGTTTCCTCCCTGCCAGAGATGGGGCTGGAGCCTAGGCTAGGGTTACAATCTGACCTGAGTGGAAAGAAGCCAGTCTCTACCATCACTGTGATTTTCAGTAACTTCTGCTTCCCTCATGCAGGGGTGGAGTTAAAATGGAGGCTACCGGCCTCTTTCCAACTTGGACAGGTTCAAATTTAGGATTGGAATTTAATCAGCTGAAATTACTAATCAGTAGCTGAAATCAGTGATCGACCATCTCTTCCTCCCGTTTTTGGGAAATGGAGCTTCCACTTCCATCCAGGAAGTGGATCCCAATGTGGATTGCACCACCAGCAGGGGATAGGCCCCACTCTCTGCCACATGGAGTGCTCTACTCATGAATCTTCCCTGCAGATAGGGAGTCTCCTCCTTCCATTCTTCCAAGGATGTGGCAGGATGCTCTTCTGGTCTCCTGGGCCCCCAAACAGGTGATTATAGCTCTGGCCAATTACTAAAGCCCTGTAGTCTGAGCTGACTCTTAGAGCACCTTAGTCTGCCACTTGCCCTCTCCTACCTAAATCTTCCCTCGTTTTTCATAAAGGTTCAGCATTATTCCTGCAACCCATGTTTTCCTGGTCCACACTACTTACAAAAGGGTCACAATAAGAATAACAAAGTTGGGTTTCACCATTGAATTTTGGATGGTAACCCCCATTGATTGCCTCCTGAGTCTAGGAATTCCCAGAAAGTTATTGTGACCCCTTGCCTATTAATATAACCTTTCTGGATCCTATGAGGAATTATTCTGATCTGTTGCTCCCAGTGATAGTTCAGAGTTTCCCAGATCACTGGAGAAGGTGGTATCATATTCCTCTATCCTTCAATCAGCAGGAGCCATTTCCTGTTCCTGGCACTAAACACAAGAGTGAGCCTTTCTACTTTCTGCATTATATCATTGATTTCAGATCCTTAAAAAGCCAACTTGACAGAGGAGGGAAAAGAAAATTTCTCTCAACCCAGAGTCATACTTACCATGAAGCTGATGAAGCTTGAGATTGAGGACCCCCTCACTTGCATCATCCCTTTAAAACCCATGCACCTATTTTTTTTTTTCTTAAAGAACCTCCATCCCTCCCCTGTCCCAACTGGTATCACCTTTAGACAATGCTTTAGTCCACCTTTTCATTCTTATTAGATTATAGGGCACAACGCAAACCTACCTTGAGATCTCAGTATCTTATAGAGGTAAGAGCAATATATGTAATATATTTTAAATCACCTGGCACAAGTCTCAAGGGAGAATGATGGGAATGAGAACAATCTGAACAACTATTCACTACTTCTCAAATTTTCCCTTCCTTTTTCCTAATTCTAAAGACTCATTAGCCTTATACTAAGCATGCCAGTCTCAACTTTTTTTTTCCTCACCTCAGTGTGAGGCTCTTCCCTTGAAGCTACTTGCATAAAGAACCTTTTGTAAGTCTTTCCTTCCCTCCATCATTAATGAATATTAATAGCATGAAGTATTTTCACAGATCTGGCTCAAACTGTAGAAACTCACTCTTTGTAATGAAACTTTTGTTACTCTTGGTACATTCTTGAGATAAAGAACTCCTCAAGGCATTGCTGTAGACTAATATCATGAGTTCATCTGGCCATTGCAGCAAGTTATCACTGTTTGGAACAGGCAAACCTCATGAGTAGTTAATCCCCTTCCAGGATTTCCTTAACCAAGTACATTCTTATCTAGGTGAGCTACAGAATACATTTATAAACAGGCCATAGATGTAATCCACATATAAATAGATTATTGTTTCATTCTAAATCTTTACTAATTTAGCAGCAATTATATCAGGAATGTCAAAATGACACCCATAAAGAATAAAAAAATTCTTCAGTTAATGCAAGTCATTACAATCTGTAAAGGAAAGAAAGGAAATCATGTATCTGATTCAAATCCAGCTATGTTAAGATACTCCTGAAAGCAAAGGTCTGTTCAGAAAAAAAAGTAGACTGAAGGGAAAACAAGAAGGCCCAGGAAATGGAAATCAGCAATGCACAGCTGGTTAGGAGTAGCTGCTGGGAGAAGCAGCTTCCAGGTCTGGCTGGCGTTCTAAGACTGAATTTCATGAACCCTTAAGTTGTTTCCAAATCAGCTAAATGAATACATGAAAAATGAGATTCTATCAGGAAATGTTGGGCCTTGGTAGGATATCAGTAACTCTCAGATCTGCAGGCAATGTTTTCAGCCACATAGAAGCAACAGTTATTTTTGAATTGCTTGGGAACTTTCCCAGTGCTCAACAATAAACTGATAAGTTCAAGTAGCATAATGCTGAGATCCATAAAACCTCAGCTCTGAAGCTTAAAGGAAATGTTTTCAAGGGGTCAGTGGCAGGTTTCACTGGATCACTGGTGACCCTCAAATTTAGTGGTCTTAACTGGTGATAATCCTGCCCCAGAAGACACTTTTGTTTGCCACAATTGGGGAAGGCATGCTAATGACATCTGATGGGTACTGGCTAGGGATACTGCAGAACATTCTACAATGTGGCCCTCCACAGGAAGAATTATCCAGCCCAAAATGTCAACAGTGCTGAGATTGAGCTATTCCCCTATAATGTTACTCAGGAGGAAAAAGCAGTATCTTTAGCTGCCTTTCTCTCAGGTAACAGCAGCAACCTATGCTCTGCTCAAATTAATGCCAACACTTGAGATATAAAAGATGTATACTTTCAAATCTTTCATGGCCACAAAGGAATCAAGTGGACAATAGAGAAATATTTTCTATTTCTAGACTTCCATTTTTATTCTAAAGCATTCACCCTTTATGCTTTCTGTTGTTTACCCCACATCCTTCCCTCAACTCCCTCCCTCTTCCCCACTCCTCTCCTACCACTGATTTATAAGACCACATAAGATCTACCTGAAATATTATTCAGAATGCTTTGAAACCTCAATGGATATCTGAGGAGATTTTCAAGCAGTTGTGGCCATTCTAATCATAGATAGGAGCTATCCTGTCTGAAGGGGGAATTATAGATCAAATTCTAAAAAGAAGCTACAATCACCTCAAACATAGTTAGAGATATTTAAGTAAAGAAACAAAAATGATGGCAGTGTTATAAAATTTGCCTTTAAATTTACATTTTCCTGTTCTTTGCCTGTTCTTTAATTTAAATTTTTTTCTCCTGTAATCATAAAATATACCTTGACTGTAAATTCTACATATAGATAACCCATGTTTGCCAAGCCATGCCAGTCTGTAGAATAAGCCAAAGTAAATCATAAATAAGGTCATGATAAGTACAAACTTTCTGTTTCCAGATGCTATTGTGAAAATAGAATGCTATTGTGATAATGTTTACCCCAAAACAGCCATAGTCAGACTCTATATGGCAATAAAGTACAGTGTTTTTACTAGAATGGAGTTTGCCTTTTCCCCACCTTTGTGTTAATTTCCATTGTATCTTACTGGTGTTTCTCAAAATATCTTCATTTATTACCTGTATCCCACCCCACACAGTGTGACTCAAAGTTTCCCAGGACATGGTCCAGGAATCTGCAATTTCTCATGCTTCCAAGATGATCCTTATGTACATTAAAGTTTGAGAACATGTGTTTCCAACACCTCACGGGAACTTTTAATGAAATCACTTTGCCATCTTCAGACTCAGGTGCTAATGATGATGATGATGGTGGTGGTGGTGGTGGTGGTGGTGGTGATGATGATAATAAAACAACACTAAGGCTCAGAGATTAAGTCTGCTGCTTAAAGTTACCCAGCTGGTAACTGACATTATAAGGATTAGAACCACTTTTGGTCCAAAAGGCTGCACTAGAGAGACAATTTGAGTAAAACGATGCTTAGCTGCACTCACAATTACTCTTTCCCAATGACAGGGCCATTGTAACAGGACTAGACTCCTATGTCTCTATTAACTCATATGTAAATATGCATTTTCACCCCTGGCCCCCAAGAGCTCCCATCAGCACTACATACAAACCCAACATTCTGGATCCTAGAGGTGCTAGTGACTTAGGTTGAAGCTGGGAATCCTCCCACCTTGCTCCACTATCACTGCACAGGAGCCACATCCATTCTCATCACATAAGCTTCAGCCCCAGCTCAGGCCAGCATGCACACATATGCACATAGACTAGGTCAGGTCACCCTGCCCATTCAGTGGAAAATAAACTCAGTTTGAGGCAGTTCATGCCTCTTGACATTGTGCCCAAGTACTTCATTACATCAGCAAGTGAGTGCAATGAAGGAATTAACAGGATGGTCTCTGAAGTCAGATTGTCTGGGTTCAGATCCTCTTTCTCCCACTATCTAGCTATGGGACATTGGGACTCAAACTTCTCTGTTCCTCAGTTTCCTCATCTTTAAACATGGAATAATAATTAAAATCATAGAATTGTGGTGAGGATTAAATGCCTTTTTCATGTAAACACTTAAAACTACCTATCTCATGGAAAGTGCCACATAAGTACCAGCTATTATTATTTTATTTTAAGATTTATTTATTTCTCCCCTCCCCCATTGTTTTGTGCTCGTTGTCTGCTCTCTGTGTGTTCTTCTCTGCTTGTCTTCTCTTTAGGCGGCACTGGGAACTGATCCTGGGACCTTCCGGAGTGGGAGAGAGGCGCTCAATCTCTTGCACCACCTCAGCTCCCTGGTGCTGCTGCGTTTCTTATTGTCTCTCCTCTGTGTCTCCTTTTGTTGCATCATCTTGCTGCGCCAGCACTCCTGCACAGGCCAGCACTCTTGCGCAGGCCAGCCCTCTTGTATGGGCCGGCATTCCATGTGGGCCAGCAATCCACGTGGACCAGCTCTCTTCTCAGGCCAGCTCACCACACAGGCCAGCTTTCCTTTCACCAGGAGGCTCCGGGAATCAAACCCTGGACCTCCTTTACTGTAGATGGGAGCGCAATCACTTGAGCCACATCTATTTCCCTATTATTATTTTATTAAGCTATAAATTTCACCAGGAAAAAAATGGCTTTTATATTTTTACTGTAAATTAAAAAAAAAAAACAAATACAGTATACATATATACACGATTATATTACCGAAATAAAATATTCACAAAACCATAGTTGCTATTATTATATGCAACACATTCTAATACACTTATCTATTCTTTATCATTTTTTAAAACAATGGTCAAAACTCATAAAATTTATTTGACAGTCCATGATCAGGCCCCAGCATGCAGTTTAAAAGCCTTATGTTTGGCTGTGAACTTCATGAGGAAAGTGACCATATCTATTTTATTCAACATTATATCCTTAACTTCCTAGGAACAAAAAGTGGCACATAGGTATTCATTTATATTTGTTGGATAAATGAGTCCTCTTTTGCTAGCAGTTACACAGAAATAAGAACCTACTTTCCTTCTCTTATTTTGATATATGAAGCTGTGAAATGCAAATTCTTTTCTACTCATTGTTTGATAAGAGTCCTAGGAAAAGCCCTGGAAGATCATTAAAACATAAACCTTTTTAGGGACTTATCCCAATAGAGTTGGGTCACAGTATTAATACGGCAGCCAAAATCTTGCCTGGATCTTTGATCTGTGTTTTTATTGGAGTCATGAGAAGTTCTTGTTATGATTTATGCTTTTACCTTAATTCAACCTTTTCTTTCTATGTAAATCATTACATTTGATATTTGAAATCATTACATTTGATATTGTAGACATTCTTTGTTAACTATACTTGGACACTTTCCTTAAGAAGACTTGGATGAAGAGAATTTCCATTCTTAAAGATTTTTGAAAAATTTAAAAATTTACCAATCAGAGTCAATGTAGTTCAGTTCAATCTTTTAGCTTCACTAGGAGCTCTGTCTGGCAGGTAACCTTGGAGAGATATGGCTAATGAAAGCAATGCTAGGTTCTCACTTGGTTGCTATTTGATGAGTTTCCACCTCCTCTACTCCTAAGTCTCCACCCCTGCAGACTCACTATATAGTATACTTCAGCAAATTCTTCACCAGGAGAAATGTAAGAGATAGTAGGGGTAGGAAAGGATGATAGAATTTAGAAATATTGTGGTATCAGATTAATTGATACCAGATTAAACACAATGACACCAGAGACAACATTGTATAATAGAAAAAAAAATAAGAATAAAAATAAACACTAAACCATGGATATTAGAAACACTCAGATCAAGGTTCAAATCCTGCCTGCTACATTCTGTTACATTTCTTATCTGTAGTTTTCTCATCTACATGACTATTTCTAATATCCACGGTGTGTGCCTGGTCTCTGGTTTTGTGATCTGGTGTGTAGACCAGTTTACCTTTAAGTCACCTGTTGGTGAGGTTGAACCTCTTTCCTAGAAGTGATGATGCATTTTGACATTCAATTTTTTATTCAATAAACATATATTAAATCCTTCCTGTGTGCAAGGTAATGTGATTAGTTGTTATAGAAAATGGAAGAGGAATAAAATGAAAATCATTTCCTGCCCTGAAGAAGTTACAAATTTATTGGGAAAAAAAGAATGTAAGAACGCAATAAACACAAATAAATAACTGCAACCAAGAAGGAATTAAATCTAACTTGGAGAGCGTTCTTTGAAATCTAGCAAGGAGACAGATTTGATCTGAGTTTGAAGAATAAGCATGACTTACTGTTTTTCTAGGTTGAAATAGTAGCAAGGAATTTCCAGTCTAAAGTAATAGCATGAGCAAAAGCTTGTAAATCAGCTAATAATGACAAGAGCCTGGCAAAAACAATGGCTATGTAAATGAGAATAGGAAAGGGGGTGGAGGGCTTAGAAATGAAACAGTTTTAGAATTTGAACCAAATAATTGCAAGATAGGACATGCTGCAGAGAATGGCAACATACATTGCATTGCTGAAGTAGGGTGTTCAAGTTGTTACATAAATCTATTGTGCTTACTAGAGCCTTTTCTTCCCATATAACTTCCTTCATTCTCTGACAAGTTGACTTGATTGTCTAAATCAGTCTCATGGACAAATGGCCCCCAAATTATATGAATGGATTATGATGATTGCCTTCATTTAATTTTCTTATCTCATTGACCTTTTTTATTCCAATATTTTATTACAGATTTATTTTTATTTAGTGACCCACTTTCTCTGTTTCTTCTGATATTACCACTTAACAAATTTCTCAAGAGGACTATCACTGTAATTCTATTTCACCCCAGAAGTATTAGTTTACATTCTCCCAGTTTAATCTCGTTTTGATTGAGTACATATTTGTAAACTTTTTAAGTTCCAGATAAGTAATTTCTAAATCATTAGCCATATTTACAATATAGCTTAATTTAGCATCATTTCAAGATATATTAATGTGCTGCTTTATCCTACCGGTATTAATTGAAGAATTAAAAAAGAACTAGAAGCAATATCTTGTCCCATGACAACCATGATGTCCTCTTTCTCCTTTGCAATTTAACAAGTTTGGTCGATTTTTAAGGATAACTTGTATGACTTTTTTGTTATGCAATCTCATTTGAACCACTTTCCAAGATAAAAAAAAAAATAAGTAGTAGTTTATATTCATTTACTAAAATCAGGTTTCTTGTTTCTTTTCTATCATTCCATCTATTTGAGGTTCTATTAGAAAAGCAGTCTGTTCCAAAACCATCTCCGTCTTGAGATATTCTTTACTGGTCCAGGTAGATGTTTCAGATAGACATGCAGAAGCAGCAACTCCAGCTGACCAGGGGTCTTCACAGACCTGCTTGAATTTGGAGACTGTAGCATGGTCCTGTCCATACTTCTTAAGATGTTTGAATTGATTGCCTCTTACATGTATCTGCACACATTATTTTCTGATTTATAAGCAATTTTATTAAAATATTTTATGGATAGAGACTTTATAATTGTATTAAATTATGTTAATGAGTAGCTCAGATTTGCCAAAAAAATGACTATAATAGATTAATAAAAATAATATGAAAAGAAATTGTACAAAAGAAGAATTACAGTTGGTTGACAAACAATGAAAAAGTACTCAACAGTTGTAAAAATAAGAAATGCTGTTTTTCACATAATTAAAGGGAATATTCTTCAGTGACAATATTTATTACTGGTAAGAATCCATAGATGCTAGTGTACACAGGGAATGGTTTGGACAATAGAAATTAGAAAAACTGTTTAGTAAACAACTTGCACTCCACATCAGAATTTATGAAAACTGTCATGCTTTTTGTCAGTAATCCCATTTGTAGGGTTCTATTTTAGGAATATAATATGGGGGAATATGCAACGATCAGATTCACTATGGCTTTATTTATATTCCTGAAAATGCTAAAACTACCTGAATGTCTAACAATAAGGGAATGATTATGGAAATTATTATATTGAAAGAAATAGTATAAAATTATCAAAATTGATGTTAATGAAGACTGTAAGCATGGGAAAATGCTAATTTAAAATATATTTTAAGGACACAAAATGATAGGTTTAGTGTTACCACAAAAATATAAAAGAAAACCCTGCTTACAAAATGAAATGTTGAAATAAATTTAAAAAATGTTAAAAGTAATTTTGCAGAATTGGGGATGATACATTTCTTTGCTGTTTCTTTTCTCTATTTTCATGTTTATCATAATCATGCTTACATTTTGTAATAAGAAAAATTTAATTAGATGAATATTTATTGGATCTTTACTATCTACTGGGCACTATGCTAGGCCTTGGAAATACAGAGGTAAAAGAGATAGAAATGGCCCTTGCTCTTACAGGGCAGAAGCTTGTCAAGATTTGAGGACTTGCAATCATCCTTGACTCATCTTTCTCTCATTCACATCCACAAACCTAAACTATTAGGAAATCCTGTTAGCTTTGCTTTTGAAATAATTTCTAGAAAGCAATCATTTCCCTCCATCCTCACTGTAACATCCTGGTCCAAGTCATCACCATTTCCTTCCTACTAAAATTGTCCTGGGGCAGGCAGAATAATGCCTGTCCCAAAGATGACCTTGTCCTAATCCCCAGAATCTGTGAATATGTTACCTTGCATAAGCAAAAGGGACTTTGCTGATGAGACTAAATTAAGGATCTTGGGGAGAGTATTCTAGTTTATCTAAGTGGACTTAATGTAATCACAAGTGTATGCCTAAGAGGGAGGCAAAAGGGTAAGAGTCAGAGAAGAGAAGGAGATGTGATTATGGAAGCAGAGGTTGGAGTAATATAATTGCTTGAAGGGACTGAAAGAATGCAAGCAACCTCTAGAAACTGGAAAAGACAAAGAAACAGATTCTCCCCTAGAGCCTCCAGAAAGAACACAGCCCTGCCCATACCTTGACTTTAGCCCAGGTGAGACCCATTGTGGATTTCTGACCTCCAGAATCCTAAAATCATAAATGTGCGCTGTTTTAAGCCACTAGGCTTGTGTTAATTCATTGCAGCAGCAATGGGAAACTAATATTAAAATCTTAAGAGGTTTCCCTCCTCTTATCCACAGTTTATCCAGTCTATTCTCAACCTAACAGAGTGACACTGCTACAGGATAATTTAAGACACTACATGCTTCCCATTTTACTCAGAAGAAAAACCAAATTGCTGGTAATAGCCTACAAGGACCCACATGATCAATTTCCTTATATCTCTGGCCCCATCTCTTAAAATGCCCTCTTCCCTCATTCTGTTCCAATCATACTGACCACCTTGGCTGCTCCCCAAGGTCACCAGAAATGCCCTGTCTTAGGGAATTTGCACAGATTGTTTCCTCTACCTGGATTGTCTTCTCTCCAGGAACTCACATTGTTATCTCTCTTGTCTTCTTCATGACTTTGCTCAATTGTCACACATTGAGTGCTACTCCAACCACCCTATTTATTCGTGCAATCTGCAGCTCCCCCATCCAGCACCCTACTTCTGCTCTAGTTTTGTCTTTTTCACAGTACTTTCATCACCTTCTAACATACTATATGATTTACTTGGGTTTTTTGATTGCTGTTTTCTATACATTCCCCCCTTCCCCACACACGCTAGAATATAAACCCCATAAGGACAAGGATTTGAATTGTTTCATTTATTGATCTATTCCAAGTAATAGAATAGTGCCCAGCACATGACAGGTGCTCAATCAATAATTGTTAGATAAATGAGTAAATTAATAAATACTTTAATTCTTTGATATGTATTTAATTTTCCAAAATTTTAAGTAATGGAGACATACCTTTATTAAGTAAAGAACAAATTCAGATCACTAAGAAAAACATTAGGTCCATAACAGGAAAATGGCAAGTTTACAATTTACCAAAGAAGGTATACAACTAATAGACATTTGGACAATAATTCAAATTATTAAAATTTCAGTGAGGCATTTTTTCTTATTTATGCCCATACACAATTAAATGTTATTAAAAGCATTTTAAATCCTATGAAAATTTTGACTTTCTGACAATGATTCAAGTTCTGTATGGAAACACAGAATCTTGCTCATGATCTTTTTGAAGGTCTGGCTGGGCAGTTATCCCATTGTTCTTGTCTCCTTTTATGGCTTGATGACTTTAGGTAAGAGTTTCAGCTTCTTCTTAGAAAGACTGGAATGAGCTTTCCCTCCCCTTCAATTTTTTCTGCCTCCCTTTAGATACGATTTGTGGTCCCAATCTAGTAGTCAATTATCTACATGCTTCCTCTGAAAAAATGAAATCAGTTTTGCTTTCCTTTTACCTTTATTTTTCTCATTTTTTTTCTTGTCCTCTTTCTTCTCTGAAGTGTCACCAATACCATGGGAAGTAAAATGAAGACCATGTAACTTAGCATTATCAAAAGCTGCCCGAATCCCTTGCACCACAGTGCAGTCTCTGGAGTTTAGGATAGGTTCCAAGGCAGGTACCTGAGAGACCACTCCAAACATCATTTATTAATAAGCTTGATGACATGGTAAGTGTATTATTGAGGGTTCTCTGGGAAACAGAACTGACAGGAGATATCTGTAAATAGTATGAGATTTTATAAAATTGTCTAATGCAACCGTGGAGATGCACAATTCTAAATTCAGTAAGGCAGGCTGCAAGCCAGGAACTCCAATGAAGGTCCTTGATGAGTTCCTTAGGAGACGCTGGCTGTCTGAAGTAGAGATGGAAATTCTCTCTCTGGATGCTGAAATCACTTCTCATTTTAAGACCTTCAACTGATTGGATGAGATGTAACCCATTGCTGATGAAGAACTTCTCCGTTGATTGTAGATGTAATCAGCCATCTACGTAATCAACTCACTGATGATTAAAGTCCATGAAATGCCCTTGTATTATAATTAGCTCAGTGCTTGCTTGAACAAACAACTGGGCACCATTTCTTAGCCAAGTTGACACATTAGCTTAACCATCACAATAAGAGAATCCTCTCCATTTTTAGACAATAAAAAGAATGGGCCCTTGGTCATATAAGAATATATTACACTTCAAACATCTGAACGTAATGGTGGTGTTTTTTCTGTTTGCATGTGATCACTTTATTATTAAGTCCAATCACATAAAGGCTGCTTTGTTCACAGAAATAAATAAACCCAGACACTTAGCCTCTCTACTCTGGTGTCAGAAAGTTAAGACTGCTGACTGTATCTATCCACTCAACCATAATACCAAAGCTATCACAACCTCCTCAATGATTGTCCATTCAACAAATATTTCTTGAATGCCAACTAAGTGCTCCAAACCTGGTAAGGCAAGGAAGAATAAAAAGTAGTTCTGGTTACATCATCAACATGGTGACACAAGACATCCTTTGCTAAAAAAAAAAAAAAAAA
>JAQZBX010009554.1:35562-46130 GCA_029593785.1 Cabassous unicinctus | reverse complement strand
ATTTTCAAAGTCAGGAACATACCATCATCAAATCTCTTTCCCTCTCTGACTCTGACCTCTACTTCCATCACTACTTCTACTCTGACGCTGACCCTTCTGCCTCCCTCTTATAAGGAAGGACCCTTGTGATTACATTGGGCCCACCCATGTAATCCAGGATAAACTCCCCCATCTCAAAGTTCTTAACTTAATCAAATCTGCAAAGTCCCTTTTGTCATCTTAGATAACATTCACAGATTTCAGGGATTTGAATATGGATATCTTTGGGGGGCCATTATTCTATCTGCCATAGATGTCATTTAGGTCAAATTGGTTGATAGTATTATTCTAGTCTTTTATCTATTTATTGATAATCTGTCTTACTTGTTTTATCAGTTATTGTGAGAGGGGTATTAAAATCTTGGACAGTAATTGTGGATTTGTCTATTTCTCTTTGCAGTTCTATTAGTTTTGGCTTAATTTATAGACATTAAGGGTTCTTATGTCTTGGTAATGAATTGGCCACTTTTTCATTGAGAACTGACCTTTTTTATGCTTTGTAATATTGTTTGCTCTGAAATTGACTTTGATATTTGATTGGTGTTAATGTGGTCTATCTTTTTCCATCCTTTTAATATCTTTGTGTCTTTTTATTTAAAGTGTGTTATTTATAGGCAGCATGTAGTTGGATTTATTTTTTTATTTTTTATTTTTTTTTGGTCTGTCCAATCTGACAATCTCTGTCTTTCAATTGAGATGTTTAGATTATTTACATTTAATGTGATTTTGGGTATGGTTAGATTTAAGTCTGTCATCTTGCTCTTTGTTTTCTATCTGTACTGTCTTTATTTCCTTTTTCCTCTATTCCTGCCTTCTTTTGTTTAAGTATTTTTTTATGATTCTATTTTATCTCCTTTGTTGGCTTATTAGGCACAGCTCTGTTTTATTATTTTAGTTGCTGCTTTAGGGCTTAGTATACATATTTCATTTATCACTGTCTACTTTCAAGTGATATTATATCATTTAATGGATAGTATAAGAACTTGACAATAGTATACTTCCATTTCTACCCTCCCAGCTGTTGTGCTATTTTTGCCATTCATTTTACCTATACATATGCTATAAACTCCACAATACATTGTTATAATTTTTGTTTAAGCAGTCATTTATCTTTTAAAGAGATATAAGGAAAAAAATTATATATTTTTACCCATATAGTTTTCCATTTTTGATGTTCTTCATTTCTTTGTATATTGGTGTTTCTCAGCTGGGGTGATTTGTCCCCCAGGGGACATTTCTGATTGTCACGACTTGGGTGGAGGGTGCTACTGTCATCTAGTGGATTGAGGCCAGGGGGAGGCTGCCTACAATGCCCAGGACAGCCCCCCACAATTATTTAAAATAATTATCCAGTCCAAAATACCAACAGTGCTAAGGTTGAGAAATTTTGGTGTAGATCCAGATTTCCATCTGGTATTATTTTCCTTCTGGCTAAAGGACTTCCTTTAACATTTCTTATAATGCAGATCTGCTGGTGATAAATTCTTTCAGCTTTTGTACATCTACAAAAGACTTTATTTTGCCTTCATTTTTGAAAGATGTTTTCGCTGGGTATCAAATTCTAGTTGGACAGTTTTCTTCTTTCAAGACTAATGATGTTGCTCCATTTGTCTTCCGTTATTTTAATTTTTGTTCCTTTGTATTTATGTGTCTTTTTCTCTGGCTACTTTTAAGATTTTAAGATATGCCTTGGGATAGTTTTCTTTGTTTCCTGTGCTTGTGATTTGTTAAGTTTCTTGGATCTATAGGTCTGTAGACCCCAAACTAGGTACTGGGTACGCATCATAAATCTTCATGTTTACTTTAAACAATGCTGTCAGTCTGGTACATCCTGTCCCAGTGCTCCAGGACACACAGAATAGCATCATTAATCAATATCTATGTAAATATTCCAAGGTTTAGTTTTCAGAGCTTATTCAATGATCAGTACCATGGCTCTAGGTATTCCTGGAGCTAAGCAATGATAAAACAAAATTAATGCACACTCATTCAAAGTTTCAAATACATAGTAAAGAAAAAGTAGGAAGCTCCCCTGCATCACCTCCAAGTTTCACTATCCCGTCTCACTGTTAATATTTGGCTTTATCAAATACCAGGTTTTTAAAAATAAACATTTACATATATACTTTCCTATTCATAAAAATAAAAATTGGAGCATACCATGTATACTTTTTTCACTTAATATCTTGTATACATATTTTCTAAATCAGTACATATAGATATACCTTATTTTAAAAATGACTGCATAAAGTGCTTTAGTGTAGATGTACCATATATTCTTTGGCCTCTCTCCTATTAATGGGCATGTAAGTTTGCTTCCGCCCGCCTTCATACAGTGTTGCAGGGACACTTGTGCATATGTCTTCGCATCATGAGGTGCTTCTAAAGAAGAAATTCCTAGAACTGATAAGACTGGATTGAATGGTATCTGCATGTTAAATCTTGATAGATCCTGTCAGATTGCCCCCAAATTGATTGCATTAGGATTCTGCTCCCCCCACAGTCCACATGAGCACTTCAATAGTTTTAGCCAATCTGATATCTCATTGTTTTACAATTTTTTATTTTTAGCAAAGTTCTTTTCATGGTTTATTAATCATTTCTTGGGTTAATTGCCTGTTTGGGTTGTTGACCTTTTGTTGTTTCTGTTGTAGATTGTTCATCTTTTTTCCTAATGATTTGTAGGTGCTCAGAATGTTGTTTTTTAACCTTGTTTATGGTGTCTTCTAGATGTTTTACATTTTTATTGGTTAAATCTGTCATTCTTTCTCTTTGTCTTCTGATTTTTGCCTGTCACACTTCAATCTTATAAAACTATTTTCCCGTCTTTTATTCTGCTGTTTTATTTGTGCTTTTCCTTTAAAATTTAATCTTTAATCCAGCAGGAATTTTTGAGTATTCTGTGAAGTAAGGATCTCACTTTTTTTTTTTTTTCAATTAGAGAATTGTTATGACACCATTTATTTACTAATCTGGCTTATCCTAACTGATTTGAAAGTTGCTTAATCCTATTCAATTCTTATAAACATGAGTCTGTTTCTGGACTCTATTTTGTTTCATTGAATTTTATTTCACACTAGGCCTCTCTGTTTTAATTACTCTATCTTTGGTATATTTTGAAATGTGGTAGGGTAAATCTGTCATACACACACACACACACACACACACACAATTCTTTCAAATATATTTTTGTCTGTTCTTTTCCACATTGTAAGTAGTTAAAATTTTATTGATGATTGTAGGCATACCATTATTACTTGATGTAGCTTGGAACACAAAGATGATGAAGATGAAAATTACGATGATTAACAATAACAATGACTGAGCACTTTGTTATATGCCAGACCCTTAATTAAGCATTTCCTATTGAGCATTTCTTAATTAATTCTTAAAATAACCGTATGAATTAGACACTGTTTTTATATTCACTTTACAAAGGAAGAAGTGTTATCAGAATCATTTTTCAGGTAGTCTATAGTCTGTGTACATTGCTAACTTTACCCCTTTTTCAGGCAAATGCTTTATTGCTAATCAGAAATATGTTTGGTATTTCAGGAATCAGTGACCTTCAAGGATGTGATTGTGGACTTTACCCAGGAAGAATGGAAACAGCTGGATCCTGTGCAGAGAGATCTGTTCAGGGATGTGACACTGGAAAATTACACACACTTGGTTTCTATAGGTAAGGATGACGTCTGTGTATAATATCTGGGGGAGGAGGGAAGGTTCTTTCTTGTGTTTATGTTAGTTTTGACTTTAGGTTTCAAAACCAGAGATTGCTAAGTTTTGAAAGGCTTGAAAAGGTTTCGACTCTCATGGCAAATAGAAGGGCAAACAAACTAATAATTTTTCTGAACCTAGATCAGTTCCCCATCATGTCTGGGAATTTATAACACTGAAGTTTGATATGCTCTCCACTCCCTCACGTTTGTCCCACATATCCTCTTCCCTAAAGACAAAGCCATGAGATTGAATTCTGATATAGCACTTTTCCCTTACTGCAGACAGACTCCTTTTTTTTTTCCCCTTATGATCAGGACTCCAAGTTTCCAAACCTGATGTGATTTCCCAGTTAGAACGAGGGACAGAGCCATGGATCCTAGAGCCAGACATTCCAGTAGGCACCTTTGGAGGTAAGTAATGGAAACCAGGCACATGAGTGTCATTAACTCGAATCACCAGCCTGTTAAGAAGATTTTATATCTGCATTGTAGATGTGCTTGCTTCTCTTTAAAGTGTCTCCCATGGAAAAGTTGGAAGCCATCTGGTCTGGAATCTATTATGCTTTGTCATATCACCAACTTTATCAATATATATTCTATTTTTATACTCCCTTTCAGAGGAGGTGTCTTTATTGCCCTCTTCTAAAGCCAGCCTGTCAATGTAGTGTTTCACTTGCCTCTTCTTCACCCCATTGATGAGGGAGAGATTCCCACCTAGGGTTATGGGGATGGCCAAACACACAACATCCAACACTGGACAGATGATATTGGCAGCAGTTTATTAGTTATATAACTCTCAGCCCAGGGGAGAAGGATGCTGCACATCACACAGAACCCCACAGGTATTACACTTGGAAACAGAGTGAACACCTTAGGGGCTGAGGCAGGCTTTTTAGTGTCAGGAGCCCACAGGAGGATGTGACTAACTTATTTGAATAATTCTGCAGGCTGGCTGGGAACCGAGGCCTGCTCCTCACAGATAAGCAGGAGCTTATAAGCAGGGGACCTTACCCACAGGAGCAAAGGTGGGAAAGGAACTTTAATTAGACCATTTGGTGTCTTCCTGATTTTACCAAATGTCAAGGCAACACATAATATTAATATTAGGTCTTCTGCCACACCTTGGCTCTGGATTCCATCTCTTCCCATCTCCTTTGCTCTCATAATTATCACTTTACTTTCCAGCCTTTTCAATTTCCTTTTTTTGGATCTACAGGCTCCATCCCTAGTGCTGTCAAACAGGAATAGATAACCTATTGTATTAGTGAGCCAAAGGAGTGCTGATGCAAAATACCAGAAATCTGTTGGTCTTCATAAAGGGTATTTATTTGGGGTAGAAGGCCATATAGCATAAGTTTCTTCCCTCACCAAAGTCTGTTGCCACGTGTTGGAGCAAGACAGCTGCCAACATTTTCCAGAGTTTAGGCTTCTTGGGTTCCTCTCTTCCTGGGACTGCGTTTCTCTCCGGGCTCAGTTCCTCTGTTATCTCCACAAGGTCAGTTGTAGACTCTGAGGCTCTTTAGGCTTTGCCTCTCTCCAGAAGGCCAGCTGTGAACTGTCAGGCCAACGACTCCTCTCTTTTCCTGAGGTCTTCTCTCCTTCCTCACAACCAAGCTCCTCTGTGTGCTTACTTCCCAGGGCTCCAGCATTAAAACTCCGCATCAGAACTCCTACTCAACACTCCAACTCTGTCCTTTGCCATGTCTTTTATATTTGATTCCCCACCCCCCAAGGGGCGGGGCTCAACGCCCTACTGAGTGGCCCAGTCAAAGCCCCAGTCATAACTTAATCATGCCCAGATGAATAGACCAGTTTACAAGCATAATCCAATATCTGTTTTTGGAATTCATAACTATATCAAACTGCCAAACTGCTATACCTATGTTTCCAGATATTTTCACTCAACACTATTAATCTTTCTGGCCACTATCTAATCTCTTTCCTTTTGTTCCCATCCAAACTTAGCAAAAGTGAGTTCCATGCCTGCAGTCTTTGTTTCTTTATCACCTGTTCTTTCAGTTTTCTGGTCAGTGGGCAGAAGGTAAATACTTATCCTTTTGTTTATATTTTATTGCTGGAATTTGATAGTCCTGTTGTTGGATGACTAAGCCAATGGTGGTCATCTTGGTAAGCTGGCCCTCAGTCCTACCCTCTTCAGCATTAGGAACGGACTTACTCTTAGCTGGTAGGGTGGCTGCTTTTGTCTTTGTAAAAATGATTTACAGTTTTCTAGCCATTTCTCTGGGTAATTGAGTTGTGGCAGTACCTACATTGAAGTGGCCGTTGGCTCTGGATCTTCTCTCCATCATTTTCCTTATCCTCTTGCTCCACTCTCTGACTGTCTTGGTGACATGGCCCCTGTAGAGTCATGATCTACAACCTTGATATACGATCTAATTGGTTTACTTGGTTCTCCTGCTGCCTGGTAATCAGCATCCTGGATTACTTCTCCATGCACAGGGGTGTTAGAATAGTGTGGTCAGTGCCCAAAGACTTTGCATGTAGTAAGGTGAGAATTGCTCTACAGTAGGGATGGTGCTATTCAATCTGACCTTTTGGAGTTTTCTCCAGTCTTCAGTCTTTGCCTCACTACTGTTATTTGGTAATTCTGCTGGTATGATTTGACAATATAGATAATATCGGTCGTGGTCTGCTACATGTTATTGCCTTTAAATGGCACTCCAACTGGGGCTGAAAATCAGCCATTTCTACACCCTTTTTTCCTTTAACAACATCAGACTCCATGGAATATCTATCTCCTTCACTGCAAAATACTTTTAAGAGGTGTTCTTTTTGACAATCTGTTGTTCAAATATATCTTCCTTGGTGTCATTCCTGTTGAAAACATATTCATTTCTTATGCTGAACCTTTTCGTCATCTTGCATCTGTATTGTATTGACCTTTTTGTCCCTGCTGGAGGAGTACTGCTGCTATGAGGCTGCCTAGCTTATGCATCCTGCACCATTATCCATGATGCCAGGTGTGGAATGGATGGTAGGTGGCTCTGGCTCTCTGCCTCACTGCTCATTCTTTTGGCAACATGGGAGGTACTCATGTCCCCTCAGGTCTTCTGTACCCTCCTGTTACTGGTGGAACCAAAGAAATGTTGTTTTAAACACAGCACTTATTCTTTACTGAATCTGCCAGCGTTGACTGCCCTGCTACTTTTAGTTGTCATCTCTTGTCTTGGGCAACATTCTGCTTCCTGATTATGTACTCTCCTATCTTTCTGATTCTTCTGCCCTTTTCTTTTGTTTGCTGCTATACTGGTTTCCTGTTGTCGTTGTTAATATATATTATTCATTCCTAAATATCCTCACATATTTTCTTACTATCTCTGCTTTTTCTCACAAAAATTCCTATGGCTTCAGCTGTTCTTTTCCATCCTCTTTTGAGTTAATATTTCCTGTCCTACATTTGGTTATTTTCCCACTTTTGCTATCTTCCACTCCCCAAAATAATTTAGTCCAATATTCCATTCCTTTTCCTAATCCTCAAAATGCTTAGACTTGAACTTGCTATCTTCTTCCCCTAAACTATTTCCTGTACTATTTCTAGTAGTGATATGATTCTTTCTTCAGTGTTCCAGGCTAAAAAAACATGAGGTCCTAGCCAAATTTTTCCTGATTGTCCTTTATTTTCCTGGATTTTTGTTTTGTTTTTTTTGTTGGCAGTGAATCCCAGTTCAGAATGCCTCCAGATTCAGACTATCTGCCTCTTTTAGCCATCTCTCTCGTTACCTTTTAAATTAATTATTGTCTTAAATGGAATTTCCTTACTGGTTCTTAGAGATTATCTATGAAATTGAATCAAACATTGTCTTGCCACTTTCATATTTTATTTATCATTCTCCTTAGTTCTTTCCATCTTTCTCCTCAAATAATAGGACTATATTTGAAAACCTTCAGAATCCTGAGGATTTTATTTTCAGTTTCATTACCTTATTTCCACAACAGCAGTTTTCTTTTTCTCTATTTAGAAAATATTGGCATTTTCTTTTTCTTTCAGACTGGGAGAGCAGGCCTGAAAATAGTGTGTCAGCCCCAGAGTTGGATGTTTCTGAAGAAGAGCCATCTCCAGGGGCAATAGTGGATAAGCTCAAAAGAGACGATCCTTGGAGATCCAACTTCTTAGAAACTTGGGAATCTGAAGGCAGTCTAGAGACGCAGCAGGCAAACCAACAGACACTGCCAGGGGAAATAAAAATAACTGAAAAGACAATACCCACTTGTGAAAGAGGCCCTGTAAATAGTGAATTTGGGAAAAGTATCAATATGAGTTCGGTCCTTGTAACACAACAAGAAATATCTCCAGAAGAGAGCTCTCCCAAATGCTATGACCATAAAACAAGTGTCAAACAGAATTTAAAGCCAATTAAAAAAGAGAAATCTTGTAAGTGCAATGAATGTGGGAAAGCTTTCAGTTATTGCTCAGCTCTTATTCGCCATCAGAGAACACATACTGGAGAAAAACCCTACAAATGTAATGAATGTGAAAAAGCTTTCAGCCGGAGTGAAAACCTTATAAACCATCAAAGAATTCACACTGGAGATAAGCCATATAAATGTGAGCAGTGTGGAAAAGGCTTCATTGAGGGTCCATCTCTTATTCAGCATCAAAGAATTCACACAGGTGAAAAACCCTATAAGTGTGATGAATGTGGGAAAGCCTTTAGCCAGAGGACCCATCTTGTTCAGCATCAGAGAATTCATACTGGTGAGAAACCATATACTTGTAATGAGTGTGGAAAAGCCTTCAGTCAGAGAGGTCACTTTATGGAACATCAGAAAATTCATACAGGAGAAAAACCTTTTAAATGTGATGAATGTGATAAAACCTTCACCAGGAGCACACACCTTACTCAACATCAAAAAATTCATACTGGAGAGAAAACCTATAAATGTAATGAATGTGGGAAGGCCTTCAATGGGCCTTCAACATTTATCCGTCATCATATGATTCATACTGGTGAAAAACCTTATGAATGCAATGAATGTGGGAAAGCCTTCAGTCAGCATTCAAACCTCACTCAACATCAGAAAACACACACTGGGGAGAAACCCTATGATTGTGCTGAATGTGGAAAATCTTTTAGTTACTGGTCATCCCTTGCTCAACATCTGAAAATTCATACTGGAGAAAAACCTTATAAATGCAATGAATGTGGGAAGGCCTTTAGTTACTGCTCATCTCTTACTCAACATAGGAGAATACACACCAGAGAAAAGCCCTTTGAATGCAATGAATGTGGAAAGGCTTTTAGTTATCTCTCAAACCTTAATCAACATCAGAAGACTCATACCCAAGAGAAAGCCTATGAATGTAAGGAATGTGGAAAAGCCTTTATTCGAAGTTCATCTCTTGCTAAACATGAAAGAATTCATACTGGAGAGAAACCGTATCAGTGTCATGAATGTGGGAAAACCTTCAGTTATGGTTCATCCCTTATTCAGCATAGAAAAATACATACTGGAGAAAGACCTTACAAGTGTAATGAATGTGGGAGAGCCTTCAACCAGAACATACACCTTACTCAACATAAGAGAATTCATACAGGAGCAAAGCCTTATGAGTGTGCTGAGTGTGGTAAAGCCTTTCGGCATTGTTCATCTCTTGCTCAGCATCAAAAAACTCACACAGAAGAAAAACCCTATCAGTGTAATAAATGTGATAAAGCTTTCAGCCAGAGCTCACATCTGACTCAGCATCAACGAATTCACACTGGAGAGAAGCCCTATAAGTGCAATGAATGTGACAAAGCCTTTAGCCGGAGCACTCATCTGACTGAACATCAGAATACTCATACTGGAGAGAAACCTTATAACTGTAATGAATGTAGGAAAACTTTTAGCCAGAGCACATACCTCATTCAGCATCAGAGAATTCATTCAGGAGAGAAGCCTTTTGGATGTAATGATTGTGGAAAAGCCTTCAGATACCGTTCTGCTCTCAACAAACATCAGAGACTGCACTCTGGCATATGACTATTCTAAGAACATCATAAATGTGGGGGGGTGCATTTTATCTCATTTATCCTTTTGACTGAAGAATCTGGGTGGATTTAGAAACTGCTTAAAATATTTTAACTTTCACTATCATGTTATGAAATGGAAAGTACATTGGACTCTAATTCATTTATGTTTCTTGTGACATTGGAAAACTCAACTATTTTAAACTTCAGTTTCCTCATCTGTAAAATGAGGGATTTTGGAGTAGATGATTTCAAAGGTACTTTGGAGTTTTATATTCAGTTTTGTATATTCATAGCATATTCTTTGAGAGGATTACTATACATCAGTATTTTGATTTGTTGCATCTAGGCTGTGCTTATGCATGTTTTGCAAGTAGAAGGTAGTTGTGCTTCAGTAACTAGACTGGGGATCTGCTATGCTTCTGTTTTAATGCACTTAAGTTGTTTAGGTAACTGGTTCCTAATAAAAAGAATTTGAAAATACTCTCAAATCAATAATTCAGTAGCATATAATAGCTTATCTAAGTATAAGTATTAAAACTTTTGAAACTTCCTATTGTCTTCTCTACTAGTATGTTTTAACATTCTAAGAATTTATAACAACTACAAAGATCAACTTCTGCATCTTAAATTAGTGGTATTTAGCCCTGGTTGCATATTGAAATCACCTGGGGAATTTCATCAAATTCTCTTGCCAAGCCTCTACACAACCCTCCCGCCCCAGTGACTATATTTAATTAGCTTAGGGTGGTACCCAGGATTCCATATATATATAAATCCAACCCCCACCCCAAGATGGCTTCCTCATCTGTTTGCTGTTGATTATGCTCATTGT
>JAQZBX010009554.1:21375-35462 GCA_029593785.1 Cabassous unicinctus | reverse complement strand
AAGTATATATACTTTAATTTTTACTGCCATTTTGTTTTATAAATTGGGTTCTCATGAGTTCTGGGAGGTAAGGTCTATTTGCATATATACCAAAGTGAGATATTAATGACAATGTAAAATAATGGTCATTTAACTTACTTGACCTTGGCCACCTGGTAACAGAAGCTGATGATAGTATAAATGGCACCCTGGGAGATGTGAAACCCACAGCTGTTTGTGGCAGTCCTGGTCAGGATAATATTTTACCAAATATGGATCTAGCTATAAAAAGACCCCTTATTTTTCTCCAGATACAAAGTTTAATTATTTATCAGGTCAGCTCTTTTAAGAGCAACTGACAATTTCCCAGCCTGGACTTGAGTATGGAGAACTCTGAGAACAGAGGGTAGCACAGAAATTGATCATTATTTATGTAGAGGGAGTTCTCTAGACTTTCCCCATAAACAAAAGAGGTGGGCAAGGAAGAGATGCTACAGATTTATACAGATTTATACCTGACTTCATTCCTCTTTATTTTTTAATATGATCTTTCATGCCTTCCTCTTCTTGCTTGTCCTTCATCTTCCCAGACTTTGGAATGTGCTAACCACTCCCAGATAATACAGGCCTAGAAAAGGGATAGGCAGCGAGGCTTCAGAAGTTAACATGATCCTGATTTCTGTATCTCCTTTTTGAATGTCTAAAAAATATCTACTAGTCACTTCAGAACACATTCCTATTTTCCAAAGCATGTGGATTTGCAATTTTTGCTCTTGTTCAGATACTCTAGTGAACTGTTTTTGTCCCTGATCATCTGATATGTCCCTAAGCCATGTATGTATTCTCCTGCACTTACTGTTTTCCTTCCTTACCTCTATTTTAAGGGCAGAGAGGAAATTATTTTAATCGGTTCCTTACTTAGTCTTTTTTCCTTTAATTCTATGCCATAAACATATGGCATAATATGCCATAAACACCTAGTGTAATGCTAATATTGTTCCTTTATACTAAGAGAGTAGAATTAAAATCTAAAATGAAGAGTTGGAAGTTAGAAGTTATAGCTTTTTTCCTTAAAGTTATTAGTCTAGAAAAGTAGCAGAGGGAATCAGTTTACCTTAGAGATCTAACATCCATTGAACAAACTCTGCCCAGAAATAAAAGCTCAGAAATAGCCAATAAAGCCAGCCAGTTATTTATGAGGCAAGGAATTTGCCACTATTTACAAAAAGTTCTAATACCTTCATGTTTAATTTCTTTGGATGCTTCAGGATCTAAGACTGAACATGTAGAGACCAAGTATTTTTCTCTCGGTCCTGGGTTGGCAGTATCTAAAATTTGCTACCAAATTTTAGATACTGGTTCACCTGAGAAGGTTTTTGCCAAATAACTGAGTGAGGGAAGAAGGAAAGGGAGAAAATATTATGTAACCCAGTCAGTCATACTTAAAATTTAGGTCTTCATTAAAAATCATTCAGAATTGTGGGAAGATGGTGGAGTAGAGTAAGAACCTCCATCAAAACAAGCTCCTTGCCAAAAGCTTTTTGAAAATCTAAATTTTCAGTTTTCTTAGCTGCTACCAAATTATAGATACTGGTCCATGAGTAAGTTTTTGCCAAATAACTAAGTGAGGGAAGAGGGAAAGGGAGAAAATATCATGTAACCCAGTCAGTCATACTTAAACATTTAGGTTTTCATTAAAAATCATTTAGGAGGAGTGGATGTGGCTCAAGCAGTTGAGCTCCTGCTTCCCACATGGGAGGTGCTGGGTTCAGTCCCCGGTGCCTCCTAAAAACAAACACACACACAAAAAAGGACCAACTCAGGGGAGCCTATGTGACTCACTGGTTGAGCACTAGCTTTCCACATAAGAGGTCCAGGGGGCCCTGGTACCTCATCATAAAAAATTAAAAAAAAAAAATCATTCAGGATTGTGGAAAGATGGTGGAGTAGGAAACTCCAGGAATCAGAACCTCCACCAAAACAAGCTCCTTGCCAAAAGCTTTTTGAAAATCTAAATAGATCACATTATCATCATCAAGGTGAGCACCACTGCTTCAAGGTACCAGAGAATTGTCAGTGTACTACAATTAATAAAAGAAGCAAGTGATCAGTGCTTGCTTAATGAGTATTTGTCCTATAATGATCATGGTGTAATGCTACAGAGCATAGCATTACCATTTCCATCCAGGATCAACTCAGCACTACTACTTAATCAGAGAACTACCAGGATTGTAAAAGGAATATTGTTAGGCTCCCTAAAACTGGCCATTTATCACCTCTCAACAGAGCTTTCTTTCTGTGGAATCAGGCCAATTTATTCTAAATCAATTTGTCAGAAACCAGTTAGACAAAAATCAACAAATGACCAATTTGCTTAAAAAATCAATGGATCCACTTGACCAATTAGATAAAACCTTGTTTGCTTTTGTTTGTTTTTGGAGTTTTTTGTTTGTTTAACTCTAAAGTTACAGGTAAGTAAAGAAATGAAATAAACAGACCAACGTAGGGGAGCCTATGTGCCTCAGTGGTTGAGTGTCGACTTCCCACATAAAAGGTTCCAGGTTCATTCCCCAGCCCAGTACCTGAAAACAAAACAAAAAAACAAAACAAAACAAAAAAAAACAAGAGTGAAAATATTAGATACATAGTATTAATATTTTTGGAAAATTTTGTCGAATTTCAGTTAGGAAATTTTCATTTTTATAGCACAAAGAAATGTTCAATTTGAGGAAGTTAAGGATCATAAGGCTGTTTCAGCTTTTAATAAGTCTATTATACAAAAGGAAGATGATGGATAGTGAGCAAAATTTTCAGTATGTTAGTATCCCAAACCTGATAAATATGCACCATAAATTTGCCAAGGAACAATCTTAGGCAGCTTCTTAAACTGTAAAGTGCTTAGGAATCATCAGCAGGGACACTCATCGTCTTGTTACCGAGTTAGTAGGTCTGGGGAGGGCTAACCACTTCTAACAAGCATGCAGCTGATACTATGCTGCTGATCTAAGTACTACACTCTGCATGGCTCTTCACTAGAGTGACTTCTTTAGTATGAAATACTTCAGTCTTTGTTATTAATTGCTAGGAATACAAAAAAGAGAGCTAACTTGCCATTTTAAACATTGAAGAAAAATGGTTGATATTTCTAAAGATTGTCAAAATGAAAAAAAATATCCAAAAAATGTCCATGAACTAAAAAGTGGCCTGAGAAATCATATTACACACAGAATGGTAAAATTCATAATTTTAATTGATGGTAACACAAAATTTGAGGAACTGAATGAGTACAAAATGTAACAAAACAGAAGCAGTATTCAAAGGCTTCTGAAAGAATGCAAAAATGACAATCTTCACTCTAGGAAGTACTATAATTTTTGTTTTTAATTTTCAAAAATTGGGAAGCTTTGACATGTTAACAGTTTTCAGAAAGATCTGACATGGAAGGATAAAATCATTGAGAGCATATACAAGAAGTCATGATGCACAGGTTATTCTAAGGAACGATGTAATCTCTACTGCTTGTCCTGTGAGCTCTCCTTCTGTACGTTCAGCTGCCTGCTGAACATTTCTACTCAAATCTCCTATTGGCTTATCAAATTAAATTCCCCTTGAAAGCACATCATAGGTTTTGTAATTAATAGCACTAAGATATGGGTATGATAGCGGTTTGCTTTTTTTTTGTTTTTTTCTTTTTTTCTGTAGTAATGAAAATGCTCTGACATTGATTGAAGTGATGAAGGCACACCTCTGTACCAAATGCCATTGTTTGTACACTTTAGATAAATTGTGTGGTTTATGAACACAAAAAATATAATAGGGTAGGTTGGGGGGGAAATACATCAAATGTAACATGTGGACTATAGTTAGTGGTAATACTTTGAGGATGCGCTTTCATAATTTGTTACAAATGTTTTACAACAATGCAAGTTATTGGTGGTGGGGTGATGTATGATGTATGATGTTATGCATGTGTGTTTTGTAAGTTCACAATTTTTACTATATACTTATTGTTTATGTATGTTCATGTATGGATGATATACTTGAATAAATTTTTTAATTAAAAAAATTAAACACCCCTGAAACTGAAATTATCACCTCCTCCTCAGAGACCAAGCCCAGTATTTCTTTTGCCTGTAGGTCTCATTTATTTAGTGAGTGTTTATTGAGAACCCATATTTCCTAGAAATTGGGAATACAAAAATAGTAAAATTCAGTGTGAACAGCTCACAATTAATGCATATAGATGGGACAATTAAAATTCTTTAATGATATAGCTGTACTAAAGATCTAAGCAAGGTGCTGTACTCACTAAGAAGCAACATTTTACTCGATGGTAAGCTTCCCAGTGAAGGTGACATTTTATCTAGGCCTCGGTCCTTGATGGATTTACAGAAATTGTCCAAGCGGAGAAGGGAAAAGGGAAGGATATTTTGAGACTAGAGAGAAGCATGAAAAAAGATTTGAAAGTTTATGGAGAATTCCCAAACAGCACATAATCTTCTGAGAATTGCTGTTGTCTGGCAGAGATGGTAGAAGATGAAGCTGCATAAGGTGGATTAGACATAAATATACTGGGAATGAAATGGACATTGCTGCCAGCAAATATTTCTTCCTATAGACCCAATAGGCTTCTCTCCTTAGGGTCTTAGAAGGCTGAAATCAAGGTGTTGGTTGAGCTGTATTCTCATCTAGAGGATCTATGGAAGAATTCACTTCTTAGCTCATTCAGATTGTTGGCAGAACCCATTTGCTTGCAGTTGAACCCATTTTCTCGCTGCCTGTTGGCCAGGGGTTGCTCTCACCACCTAGAGGCCCTTTCCTGATTCTTTCCACATGGTCCCCTTCATCTTCAAAGCTATCCACTCAGTTAAATTCTTCTCATGCTACCAACTGGACAAAACACTCTCCTTTTAAAAGGGTCATGTGACTAGAGTGGGCCCAACTGTATACTGCCCCTCTTTTAAGGTCAATTGATTAATACTTAATTACTTTTGCTATGTAACCTAATCATGGCAGTAACACCAGGCACTGAAGTTCATAGGAGCATCTTAGTAGTCTTCCCACCACAACAGTTTATTATGACATATTTATTTGTATCATATGTTTTCCCAGGCCACAACAACTTAGAGGTTAAACAGGATCTGAGAGAGGATGTTCGTTTAGTCCTGTCCCTAACTACTCAGTGAGAACCATGACCTCAAATTCCTCTGAACCAAATCTGGGATTCCCTAGGGAGAGTTTTATTTGTGCTTCCAAAGGCCCTTTCAGCTCTTAAGCAACCAGTGCCTTTTTCCTGCTCTCCTATTCTGGCTGTTTCATTGTCAAATTGCCTTAAGTCAGTCAACAAAAATGTACCTAGGATGGTGCAGTAGACAAAGCAGAATCTTTGCACTCCAAGGAGCCTACATTCTCAAGTGAAACGGACACATAAATAATTTGAAATACTGATGAAAATTTAGAAGAAAATAAAATAAGGTAATTTGATAGAGAATGACTAGGAGCATATGATTTTAGTGAGGGAGGTCAGGAAAGGCCTGTCTGAGGTGACATCTGAACTGAGTTCCAGTTAATATAGCTCTATAAAAAATTAGCCCAAAACTTAGTGGCTTAAAGCAATAATTACGCTCATTTTGTCGGTCAGGAATTTGGGTAGGGCACAGAGTGGATAGTTTGTCTCTGTCCCCAAAACGTATGAGGTTCATTAGGAAGACTCAAAGTCTGAGGATAGAATAATCTGTAGACTCACTTATATATCTGGCAGTTGATGCCGATTGTCTGCAGAGACCTCAGCATTGATATCAGCCAAATGACTCACAAGTTGCCTCTCCTGGTGGCCTGGGCTTTCTCACAGTATGGTGGCTGGGACTCAAGAGTGAGCATTCTAAGAGAGAGAGAGAGAGTGCCAACTATCAAATGGCATCTTGCCTTTTATGACCTAACCTTGAAAGTCACTGCAGTGGTACTTCTGCCAAATTCTATTCATTGAGGCAATAATAAAGCCCCACCTAGGTTGGGGTTGGGGGTAATTTGATAATGACTAGGAGCATATCATTTTGGTGAGGAAGGTCAGGAGAATAAGCTCCGGCTCTTGATGGAGAGTGGCAAAATTCTGGAAGAACATTTGGGACCGGAAATATTGCTGTGACCATTTAAAAAAATAAAATAAAATCTCTCAGCGTCCAGAAGTATGAGAAGCAACCCTAGAAAGATCTGGGTGGAAGAGCTCTCTGAACAGAAAGCCTCTCCTTCCATTTAAGAACTGCCTGTCTATTCCATTTTTGATCCTTTGTTACATGTGCTACAAAGCAAAGCTGCCCGCTTTCCCTTCAAGAACTAATAGAGATTTTTGGAGAAAGAGCTCTTTGAAAAATTTTACTTGATCTTTATTCCTGCTTCCCTTTACAGTTCAGGCAGCTGAGACAGAGGGTTGTATAAATATCAGACATGTGGTACTCAAAATCATCTTTTACCTCAGTCACTGTCCTTGGCATCTGGTATGTATGTACCTTCTTTCCAATAAAGTTCTTGACCATTTGTGCAGAAACCACCTGTAATAGTTTGATTCCTTTTTTGGATGACAGCTGACAGCTTTGAAACCCCACCATTTGCTCTTCCCCTTATTCCCCACATCTGGGCAAGCTGAGAAGAAATGCTGGATGCTCCTTCCCTTGGTGTTGGGGGTGAGGGGTGGTTCAAGACACGCAAGCCCTGGCTTACAGGCAGGAACCCTCATCCAAGTCCTACTTCCTAGCGTCCATAAAATCCCATGCTAAGAACCCCTCCCAATTCTCTCTCAAGCCATTTTCAGATTAGTTTGGGAGCTTGCCCTGGTATCCCCAGAAAGTCTTATTAATAAATGTGTGTAATAAACCTTTTCATTCCCTCTTGGTGCATGTACGGCACCATCAGTCTTGACACCAAAACCAAATTTTGGGTAGGAGACCCATCCTGCCTCTGTGGAGTGATCAATCACACCACTATCCCAGTCTGAGTCCTTGGATGAACACAGCTCGTTTTCAACTGGCAACCTTCATGCACAGGTGTTAGGAATCAGATTATTTCCCTATAGAAATTCTGACTCAACTACACAAACACACTGTAAAATTAAGATCATGCCTATTTGCTGGATTGCAACAAGACCTACTATTAAACCAAGCATAATTACTTTGCTCCCTGTCCTTTCATTCTGTGGCCTATCAGTCCTGGAGAGCATTAGCAGTTGCCAAAGGTTTAAGAAAAAAATATGGGAGAACAAGTTAACATTGAAAAAAAAATTCAATCCATTAACTTGTTCTTGTAAGGTGCAGTTATTAAATTTTAGTGACAATATAGCTTGTCCAGCTAATGATGGAGAGCAATCCCCAGGAAAAAATAGATTACTACAATAAGAGAAAAGCCAGAGTTTATCTCTCTCTGCGTTGGACCCTGTGAAGATGGGAACGGTGGCAGGTAGGGATGGCAGGGAAGCCAATCTCAATGATCTACCAATGAGACAGAAATTGCATTCCAAAACCAGTCTTGTTCAAGACTCCAGTGGGCTTCGAGGTACCTGGGCTGTGGCTGGACTTGCCCATCCCTGGACAGGGACTTAGGGATTCACCTCCATCTTTGACCAGCAAGAAAGCATGAGGGTTCAGGACCCAAGAGGATGTAACATTACTGAGGCCTATGAGACATGTGCTTCTGAGTAGGATACTGTAGGGCCACGGGACATCTAAAACCACGGTTCTGAGGGGCTGATGACCCCACCATTGTCTGAGAAGACCAAGGACGAAATGATGTGTCCACTGGGGAAGGAGATTTTCAGGGGCTCTTCTCTTTTGGTCCCTATACCTCTAAGCAGGGTCTCAGCAAGAAATTGATGGTACATTCAAACAGTTTAATTAGAGAAAGTGCAACCAAGAAAGGGAACAAACAAGGGACAGTAGAACACCAGGATCTAGAAATTGCAGAAAAACTTTACCTTCCAGCTTCTGGTGGCTGCTGGCATTCCTTGGTTTGTGGCTGCATCACTCCAATCTCTGTCTCCATGGGCACACTGGCTTCTCTTCTGTGTCTATCATCAAATCTCCCTCTGCCGCCTTCTTCTTTTTTTTTTTTTTTTTTAACTTGGTTGTTTGTATTAGTCAGTCAAAGGGGTGCTGATGCAAAATACCAGAAATCTGTTGGCTTTTATAAAGGATATTTATTTGGGGTAGAAGCTTACAGTTACCAGGCCATAAAGCGTAAGTTACTTCCCTCACCATGTTGCCACATGTTAGAGCAATGGATGCCAACATTCAGCCTTCCTCTTTCTGTTAAGGCTCCATGGTCAGGCTCTCTAGGCTTTGTCTCTCTCCCCAGGCCTTGATTCTCTCCAGGCTCAGCTGCTCTGTTATCTCCACAAGGATAGCTGTAGACTATCAGGCAAACAGCTCCTCTCTTTTCCTGGGGCGTTCTCTCCTTCCTCACAACCAAGTTCCTCTGTGTGCTTACTTCCTGGGGCTCCAGCTCAAAAACTCTGCATCAGAACCCCAACTCTGTCCTTTGCCATGTCTTTTATCTGTGAGTCCCCACCGTGGGGACTCAATGTCCTACTGACGTGGCCCAATCAAAGCCCTAATCATAATTTAATCACGCCCAGAGGAACAGACCAGTTTACAAACATAATCCAATATCTATTTTTGGAATTCATAAATAAGACCAAGCTGCTACATTGTTATATTTTATATTCCAAATAATACAGATTAAAAATATTTACACACCTTTTTTTAAATTTTTTTTTTTTAAAGATTTATTTATCTCCATTAGGTTTATCTCCAGTGTGTATTACCAAGTGATCTCTCAACTAGTCCCAGCTGTTAAGCACACTATTATAGACCCAACATTCATAAAGCTTCTTCCTTTTGCCCCACTCCAGTTTGGCATGCAGTGTGCCATTTCTAGCAAATCGTTCATGACAATGTGGACATTCAAAAGGTTTTTCACCTGTGTGTTTTTGAAGATGCTCTTTAAAATGTCCAAAGTGGTCAAACTGTTTCTCACAGTACTGACATATGTGAATTTTCCCCCCAGTTCTTTGCTTCTTACTGACTATACCTTTCTCAAGGTGGTAACATTTGAGGTGCGGTTTCCATGCATTCTCCCAAAGATACCTTTTTTTTTTTTCTTGGAGGTATTGGGGATTGAACCCAGGATCTCATTCATGGAAACAGGCACTCAACCACTGAGCTACATCTGCTCCCTTCCCAAAGATACCTTTTATTGCATATTTCACACTTGTGGGGTCAGATGCACAGCCATCATCTTCTTTAATCTGCCCTTTTCTATCACCTTGACGGTACTTGCTGGTAATATCTAACAACAGGGCTAAAGCTGAATCATTAGAGGAACCTGTGCTCTGAATGTACTTAATGGACCGCTTGGCAGAAGACACCTCCCCGATTGTTTTGATGCCTTCATCTTCCACTTCAATTGTGCCTTCAGCAATTTCCATTTCGATTTCAACAGGTTATGATTCTGCAGATGACAATGACTCAGTGGTAACATTTGAAGTTTCTGCAATCTCTCTCTTTTTTGCCTCACTTTTTCCTGTATTATTTCCTCCAGTGGAGCTGAATTTTCTTTGTTCCTGACTTCAAAGGCTTTAATGGCTTCTAGCATTTGTAGAAACTCTGCTGCTTTCTATAAATTATTGGCTTCTTCTCCTTGTATCATTAATTTTGCTGTGTACATGAACTCAATTAAATGACGAAAGTCCATATTACTAACACCTTCTATCTCTACCAGAAGCTCCTGAGTAAACTCCTGAAAGAATTTGTAGAACTTACGGCAAGCAGCCAAAACAGGCTTGTGGGTCTTGAAATGGGTCCATGGATAATCAGGGTGATGTCAGCAAACTGGTCCTGCTCTCGTTCAATCAATCAGTCCAGGATCATTTTATGATGTTCAGGAAACTCCTGAAGGCATTCCATAGTCTCTTCAGCCTCCATGGCCATCGGGTTGCTTCAGGAAAGGAGGAGCGGCCCAAACCTGTGAACCTGTGAGTCACTTACCTCAGTGTATTGCCTATACCTTCCTCTTATAAGGAACCATGTGATTGTATTTAGGGTCCGCTCTGATAATCCAGAATACTTTCCCCATCTCAAGATCCTTAAATTAATCACATCTACACACTCCTTTTCTGCCATATAAGATAATATTCACTTTTGGGAGGCCACAAGGAAGGATTGTATAACCACACCCAGTAGTGGATTTGCTGGCCTCTCTCCTCTCCCACTTTCCAATATTCTGCTGGTGCCACATCCATGCCAGAGGGAAAGAGTGTCCTGGTGATATAGTCTGGGGGAGACTGAGTTATATGAGCCCCAGAAAAAAAACATATTCTTAATCCATCCATGTGGGTGTGAACCCATTGTAAATAGGACCTTTTATTTTTAGTTAAGGTGTGGCCCATCTGAATGTGGTTGGGCCTTAATCCTATTACTGGAGGCTTTATGAAGAGAAAGCCATGTGGAGAAGCCAGAAGCCGAAGTCACAGAACCAGGAAGAGAATGGAGAGGACATTGCCATGTAATGAGAACTCAAGAATTGCTGGCCAGCCAAAAGACTACTGATCCCAAGAAGAAGCAAGCCTTCTAATCTCTGAGGCCGTGAGCTAATAAATTCCTGTTGTTTAAACCAACCCATAGTATGGTATCTTGTATAGCAGCTGGGAAACTAAGGCACAGTCCATAGAGATATGCCTCCTGGGGGGCTCAGAGGTGGGTAAAGAATGCATATGGATGGGAAAATGGAGGAGAACCAGTGCAGAGATGCAGTTGAGTATGTAAGGAAATGTGGCACCAAGGGAATATCACTGAGATAATCTATCATCAGTTACTGACTTATTTATTTAACAAACATTTATTAAACCCTCAGTCTGGGTGTGCATGGCATCAGAGAACTGCTGACTGATGTAATCGCAGCCCACAAGGAGCTTTCAACACAGTCTGGAAAATATAAGCATGAATTTGGTGCACTGTAAGGCAGAGGGTAACAAGCACCAAGAGAGTGATACAGGTCAATGCTGCTTTGCTCATAGGTAAAAGGAAGAACCTGCAGGCAAGTTGAAAAACACTACCTTAGGCTAGCAGTAGTCGCCAGTGACTTCCCAGATCTGCCCTGAGCCATGCCATGAATACAACAAAGTAGACGCACGTTAGCAGCCTTCAATTCCTCATGTGAAATTGGAATGATCAATGATTTTACTAACAATCATGATTTGTTTGAGCTTCCATTTTATCCAGGGAATTATAAAGAAGAAAAGGAGGTTAACTGAAGCCGGCTGACATACCAACAATCCTTTGTGGTGCTGATAAACCCCCTGCCCCAGCCTGGGAGGAAGAAATGTAACAAAGAGTTCAAGCTGACACCAGCAAGGTCTGCTGATCCTCACCAAATGGCCACAATCGTACATCAACATCCTGCTTGCTAATTAACAAACTGGGCCTCAAGGACACCCTGCCCAAACAGCCTCCGTAGCCCCTGTAGTCCATGCAGCTCACGGAACGCACATACTAACCATAAATCATGCCCTTTACCCCTCCCCTTTCCTCTACACCTTCCCTTTGTTTCACGCAGCCATATAAGCTGCTCCCCTAGCTCAACATTTTGAGCAGAAACCTCTTTTGGTGCTGCTCCTGCATTAATGCAACTTTAGCTCAATAAACTTGCTCTGCACCCCCTTTGAAGTCTGTTTATTTTTCAGCACAACACTCACAAAAGGGGGAAAGGCTAGGAACATGTTCTCTAACGTGTACTTTCGGAGACACAGGTTCTGACTATGTGCGTTTCTGTGGGTCCATGTATGTGCATGTTTGTATAATCATAGCCATCAATGGCGAATAATCACAGCCATCAATGGACAATAATCACTGGACTAGCACTTGTGTGATCCAAGTGATCCAAGAAAGAAAGCAAAGAAGAAACTGCAAGACTTTTTATGACCTAGACTCTGAAGTCACACACTGTCGCTTTAACTTTTTTCTATTCATTAGAAGTGACTCACTAAGTCTAGCCCATACTCAAGGGGGAAGGAAGTTATGTTCCACTCTGAATGGCCTGTCAAAGAATTTGTACACATCTTTCAAACTACTACAGTACCTATCTGCTGCTGTTGTCAAGAGGACTGGTTAAGACGAAATGTGTAAAGGGCTTAGAATGGTTCCTGGTATGTAGTAAACACTGCCTTTCTAAACTTTGGCTAATACTATTCTTCCAGTGTCTGGGCCAGACTTTTCTGTCAAGTTCTCCCATTGTGAGGAAAACCCACAGAATTTGAGGAGACCCTCTGTAGCTACATAGCACTCTTTCACTAATTCTTAGTCCAAAGGTTCTTGCTCTTTGGGACTGAAATAAAAGTTGGGGAGTATTTGCTTTTTCATTTATTATAACTTTTATATATGATTCTCACGTTATTCTCAAAAGTCTTTGAGGGATGTGCGGCAAGTAGTATCCCTAATTTTGCAAATGAGAAAAGATGGGGCACAGGTCTCATTATACAACATCACATAACTAGTTAGTTGCAACATGGAAACTAGAATCTTGCGTTCCCTCGGCTGTGACTTTTTCCCGGACCATGCCACTTTGATTATCACACTGATGTATTAGGTCCAAAGCTATTAAATAACTTATCATTTGGTTTTCTCAAATCTCTCTTGAGTCAGGGAGGGGATAGGGAAAAGTGTCTTCCATTAACTAAGTTTGGGTCAGATGGGAGCAGATGCAGAAATTCAGCAAATGTGTCTTGTGTCCCAGACTTGACCTTTATCCACTGGCACCTCATGCTGTGTCCTTGGTCAATCCCTAAAGTCCTAGAAGGAGGTGGACCTTGATTTTTGCAGGGAAAAAAGGGAAACGGTAATAAATGTGGGGATGGGGTTGTTGTGTTTCGTTTGTTTTTGCTTGGGAATCCTAGGAGCTCCTGAGCAGGGCCAGTTATTTCGCAGGACTTAATCTTTCCCCAGAGGGAGCACAGAGGAGTTGGAAATGACCACTTTGTCACACACAGGTTAGAGTGGAGAGAAAGCTGGAAAAGTAGGCTTTTGTGCTAGGCTTGGGCTGTATTACTTGTTGAATTGAAGCGTGCATAATCAGATATGTTTGGGGAATATAACTGACAGCAATGTGAAAAGTAGGAAAAGATTAGAGACGGACTAGTTTTGGAAGCCTTTGCAAAGGCTGCAAGATCAAATGTGAACAAAGCCAATGACAGCAGCAGAGGAAGGAAGGAGACATTTCAGGGGTGGAATCAAGAGGGCTTGATGACCAACTGAATGTAGGGGTGACAGAGAGAAGAGGTGTACATGAGACCAGATTTTGAGCCAAGATGATAGGATAGATGGTGAGATCATTACCCTATTGGCAATTGGGTGGGACAGTTCCTGGCTATGCCAGACTGCAACAGGCATTTAAGAATGTTTATCATCACTGACTCCAACCCAGTAAATTTGAGTAGCACTCCCTAGTGACTATGAAAATGATCCCTTGCAGTGTAGGGGAAAGGAATACTACCACAGTGGTAGGCATTTAACACTGAGTTGAAGATGATGAATTCCCTTTTGGACATACTAGTTTGTGGTGCCAAGAGAATATTGTTAAAGGTCTGGAAACATCTAGGAAGTAGTTGGAAATGTGGATGTGAAGCTCATGAGGAAGTCTCACTGTAGAGATGCAGACAGTACACAGAGGTGATTGTTTAAGCTGTGACAGAAAGAATATAGTGCAATAAGAAAGGTAGTAAAGAGAACTAGGATAGTAAGGTTCCCAGTTCAGAAATCTCAAGGAAGGACTGGTGTGTGGTGTAGTTCTGAGGGCGCCATAAAAAATGGAGTCCTCAGAATATTTAAGTTTTTGAATAGATAAAACAGTCACATGGTTCAAAAAAATCAGATAAGTATAAAAAGTATATACAATGAAAAAGTCATCAATCACACCTGTCTTCCATTTGTTTAGAATCCTCCACCCCAAGTAATGCTTTAATTTATTGTGCATCCTTCCAGAGTTTTAATACAGATACAAGAAAATATAAATACACATTTTTTTTTCCCAAAGGATTTATTTATTTACTTTTATCCATTTTTAATCCC
>JAQZBX010009554.1:0-21275 GCA_029593785.1 Cabassous unicinctus | reverse complement strand
TGTGTCACTCTCCTGTTACGTCATTATCTTGCTGTGTGGCTCACGGGGCCTGGCAGCTCACTTGCCTGCGGGGCCTGGCGGTGCACCCGCCTGCAGGGCCTGGTGGCCTGTGTGCCTTCTATAATTTTCTTTTTTTTATCTTTACCGGAAGGTCCCGGGGATTGAACCCAGGTCCCTCCATATGGGAGATGGACGCCCAACCACTGGAGCCACATCCATCCCCTAAATACACATTCTTGTTTCAATTTCTTTTTTTTTACACAGGAGGTAGCACATAAAATGTTATGCACTCGTTTATTTTTCACTAAAAAATATCTCCTGGAGACCTTTCCAAATAGCCAGTGTCTTCATCTTTTTTTTTATAGCTGCATAGTAGTCCATTGAATGGATGACCCATAATTTATTTAACCAGTTCAATGATGGAAGGCATTTATTTATTTATTTATTTATTTATTTATTTTATTTATCCCCCCTTGCTGCTTGTGTTTTACTGTGTCCATTCGCTGTGTGTTTCTTCCATGTCTGCTTATCTCCCCCTTGCTGTGAGGTCCTACTGCATCAGCCCACCGCGCCACGCAGCCGGCCTGCTCTCACAAGGAGGCCCCTGGGACCCGGGGCCTCCCGCATGGTAAACGGGGGCTCTATCGATTGAGCCACACCCGCTTCCTGCCGTGAGGTCTTGCTGCATCAGCCCACAGCGCCGCGCGGGCTGGCCCGGCCTGCCCTCACAAGGAGGCCCCGGGAAGTGAACCCGGGGCCTCCCATATGGTAAACGGGAGCTCTATCCATTGAGCCACACCCGCTTCCCAATGGAAGGCATTTAGGTTATTCTCAATCTTTTGCTATTACAAACTATTCAGTGAATAACATTGTATATATATCATTTTAGATATGTGCAGATGTATTAACAATTCCCCAGAAGTGAAACTGCTGGGTCCAAGGGTATATGGTTTTTAAGTCTGTCAGATATTGATAAAGTCCCCATTCACTGGGTTGCTCCCCCTATTGGCAACATATCAGAATGCTTCCCCACAACTTTAACAAAGGCTACGTTGTTAAACTTAGGAATTTTTGCCAATCTCATTAGCGAAAATGATCTTTGTAGTTCTAATTTTCGTTTTTCTAAGAGCAGATGTAGTTGATTTTCATGGTACAGGTCAGATTTAAGGGGTTATGAAATAATTGCCTGTTAAGAAGGAGAATGGAGACAACAGATAGCAGTGTAAAAGGATTGGAATCTGGTCTTATTGGAAGGAGAGAATTAGCTTGGTGTCTAAGGTAGCAAGTGGGTTTAATGAAGATGTTTTTAAATAGGAGAGACCTACTTAGACTTGTTTAAAGTGATAATGAAATGAGACACTAGGAAATGAGATAGAAAATTACAGTTTTTTGAGAGTTAAGAGGCAGAACAAAATGGTATATCTGGCAAAGTTGGGATGGATGAGAGCCAAGTCGTGGGTGTAGAAAGTATGAAAGACAGAAGGTTGTGGGAGGGGAGCAGATGGTAGGCACCTTTTAAAGCCAGAGGAGGAGGAGAACTTTCAGAACAAAAATTAAAAAGGGAATGATTAGAGTCACTGGTAGGAGAAGAAAGCACAGGCAGCAGATGCTTCTTTATCCACAGATGTGGGGGATTCCTGCCTGCCAGACCCTAGGGTTCCAGATAAAAGCAACCTATTTGCTGGATGATTCATCCATGTGGACACTGATTCATTCAACAAATATTTACTGAGCATCTATTTTGTCAGGCACATTGATGTCACTCAGGATGAACTGAGACATGAAATAGAAGGGAAGGTTATAAGCCATAAACCAAACTCACAAATGTGTGAGAGATCAGAAGATGAATAGGTGAAGGTGACCAGGGGTTATAAAGGGTGTGACAAATGGTTTGTTCCTCAATGTGGCTTGTGCCTCAGCAAGAGGTGGTTTTAGAAAACAGGAGTAGAAATAGTTCAGAGTGTTTGAAATTGGCAGAAGCAACCTGTGCTGATACCACTGTGGGGTTTTGGACCTTGATAAGGAAGCATCATCTGAAGAAAGAAGATCTGGGGGTTGCCATGGAGGTTGGAGGAGTGTTCTGGAAAGAGCTGAGATTTACTTTAGTTTTAGTGGTGCTGCGGGAAAAAAACGAAAAATAGAGTAGTGAGAGAATGGGTCAGGGAATGGAATCAGAGCAGTACAGAGTTGACAGGGAAGAAGAAAATTCTGTATATGGGCAGTGGCCAAGGATGACTTCAACAGGAGGCAGGAAGGAGTTAGTTGGCCTCACTCTTCCAAGAGGGATGCTGCTATGAAGTTTTTGTTTTCTAATTTTCATTACAGAAAATTTCAAGTAGACACAAAATACAGTAAACTCCCTTGTATCCTTCACTCGGTTTCAACAATTAACAATACTTTGCTCATCTTCTTCAGCAACACCTCCCCCTTTATTTCTTATTTTAAAGCAAATCCCAGACACAGTATCATTTGACTTGTCAGTATGCATCTCTTAACTGATCAGAAATTTTTCTTCCATTTAAATATAACCAAAATGCCACTATTACAACTAATAAAATTAAAAGTAATTTTATAAAGTTATTTTCACAAAGCGTTTGCCAGCGGTTCCAAATAAAAACACGGGTGAGTTAGGAAGCCTGCCAAGAAATGATGCTACAGGGGACAGAATTAGTTCCTTAGATGGTACCATTAAAAATTATACTGTAAAAGACTATTATGATGGAGAAATGTTCATGACATAGTATAAACTACACCATTTTTGTTATGTATAAACATATATAATATCCGTATCTAGCATGTAAAGATATGAAGATATAGGTATTGGTGTGGGGGTGAGGTGGGGAGGGAAGGCTGAAAGAATACTAACATATCCAGAGATTTCTGAGTGGTCAAGTGGTCATTTTTTGCTTTTCATGCCTTTATGGTTTTAAGGAGGAGGGGTTGCTGGGGGTGGTGGTGCAGGTAGAGTGTTGGGGGAAGGATCGTGGCCTCTCTGATGGAACTAAATAGTAGTGAAAAACCTTTTTCGAATGGTTTATCTTTCTTCAATTTCACAGCTCACAAATCAGAAATGCAAACGAATACACATTAGAAGCGGGAAAAAAATGCTAAAATGAATAAAATCTAGGGAAAGAGGATGAAAGCTTTACTCTGACATATCGTTCGGTTAGAAAGGGGAGTTACAGGGAAAGATTCAGGGTAGCCTGCCCTCCCATAAAAAGAACCACCTACGCAAGCAGCCACAGCCTTCTCGGTACCGCCGCGGTCCGGAGCAGCTCCCTCACGCCCCCGCCGGAAGCCGAAGCGTCACGCAGGCTTCTCAGTGGCTGCTGGGAATCCGCTTTAAGGTTTCTGGGAAATGGAGTCTGGGCGCTGTGCGATTGCGCGGCTCGGAGGTTTCTGGGAATTGTAGTTCTCGGACGTGGGTTGCGTGTTTGACTAGTCAGTCACGGCTTGGGCGCTTAGATCCTGCGGCGCAGTGTCCTTCCGAGGCCGTCTCTGCCTGAGGAGGAGGGACCCGAGGCCCCGCGCCCACTCGCCTGGTACTAACGGGGGTGATGGACGCAGCCCCGTTACCGGTTATGAGCTCCATAACTGAATTCAAGGAATTTGAGAACGGGGGAGAAGGCTTTGTAAACCTAGGTGCTCGAGAAGAAAGTCTCGATGTACGGAAGTTTCTGCGTGTCAGACTGTATCTAAAATTAAGTTTGGAGCCTTTACTTGACAGTAGGAACAAATGCAGTGCAGAGCATCGGGTGTGAGCAACACTGCAGGCACGGGAGTAGGACCGAGGGTTTCAGACGACCGCGTCCACCGTAGTTAGCCTCGTCTCCGGGAAACAAATCTTGACCAGGAAGCACAAACTAAGAGAGCCACGTGAAGGAACATATCTTGAAGCCATATTTTGATTGCCTTCCCAGGGAAGATTTAGGACTAAGGGATAATCGCAAAATCCCCTGTGAATATCAAAAAGGTGATGAGTGGTGGAATTTTTGTTTGTTTCAAAGCTTCAGAGAAGGAAAGGGATTACAGAAAGATGAGGTTCAAAGGGAGAAGAAATCAGTTTTCAAAGGGTAAGCAGAAAACAGACTCATCAGAAGAGAAACCTTAGGAATAGAACTGGGAAAAGGAACTTCTCTTTTGCTTCAGGGTGGTTTGTCAGCGGAATACGTGGGAATAATAAGGTCACCCTCACATCAGGTCATCCAGATCACTTCTTTCCTTTAGGCTCTGCTGTGTGTGCCAGGAGATCTGAAATTCGGGAGAAAACGCTTACATTGACTTCTCCAAAGGTTCGGGAAATGGGACAGTGTAATTAACAAACATCGTTAGAGTTCACTTCTCAAATACGCATGCCCCTCTAGGGTGGGCTCAAGTCTCAGATTGCTGGGATCAAGCTCTGCTTCTGCCATGTACTTGCTGTGTAACATTGATTAAGTTATTTATCTCTCTTCCTCAGTTTCTTCAGTCTTAAAATAGAGATAATATGGGAAGTGGGTGTGGCTCAGTGGATAGAGCCCCCGTTTACCATATGAGAGGCCCGGGGTTCGTTTCCGGTGCCTCCTTGTGAGGGCAGGCCAGCTTGCGCAGCGCCCTGGGCTCATGCGGCAAGACCTCACAGCAAGGGGGAGATAAGCAGACACAGAGAAAACACACAGCGAATGGACACAGCAGCACAAGGAGCAACGGCGGGGGGCGGGGGCAATAAAATAAAATAAATAAATCTTAAAAAAAAAATAGAGATAATATTATCACGAACGTTTTCCTAGGATTTTGTAAGAATTAAATGAGTTAATTCATTTAGAATTTTAGGACAGTAGCTATGGAAAAACAGTCAATGTTAGTCAACTTCATTGTTATAGTAATTATTAGAGGCTCTGAGCATTTTTCCTCTTTAAGTTCTTTCACATGTTTTCAATTTTTTTCCAGAGGAGTCCTCTGGGACAAGTGGAAATAATGGGAAAAACGAGACTCTGGCCAAATGACTACTTAATTGTGTCTAGGGATTAAGTGGCTTTGTTGGGGCCAGCAGCCTCATCTAATGAGTAGTTCTTTTTACCATCACCAGGTGATCTCCCTGGAAAATATGCTTCTAACTTGTATCAATGAAGCTTTGTCAAAACTTCTGCAGTATGATTCTGTACATACCATAGAGTCAGGTGAGGGGTTAAGAATTCAGGCATTCCTCTATTTATAATAAACAATTTGACCTTTGCATGGGCAGCAGAATGATTTGAATCCTAAGTTGTTATTTGCCTGTTTCAAAACCTCTAAGGAGAAAGTTAAAGATTTATTTTCATTTATACCTGTATGCAATTATAGGCAGAAATCCCTATGGAAAGGTATAGTGTTGGCAAATTGCTTTATCTCCCTTCAAAGCAAATAGAGCCTCTGTCCAAACCTTGCTGACTTTAAAATGGCAGCTAGAGAAGCAGACTCCACTGAGAAGAAAATGTTGGGTCCTGACGACCATAACTCAAAGAACATTTTTCCTACATTATAAATGATGGTCATGTGTGAGTCAAACATATCAGATGTAGTATCCATTATGTAAGCTTTTAGGATTTGACCTAACATCCTAGCTGTCAAGTAGTATTTCCTTGGAAAATAGTTTTCAAGTTGCTGAATTTTGGAATTTAATTTGTTGGTGAAAGGGAGATGTTTAGTTTGCTTTGTTTTGTCTTTTCATTTTAGTGTGGTAGTAAGGCCCAGAGAGATTCAGTTATTCATTTATTTAATACTATTTCTTGAACAACTAATGTATGCCAAGCATTGTTTTTGGAACTGGGGTTACAAAAGTGAACAAAACAGACTAATTGCCTGCCTTCATGTAGGATTCGGACAGACATTATTCAAATAATTATGAAAGCTAGAAATTGTGAAGGAGCTGTGAGTGCAAAATGACCTTGTCTGGGAAGGCACAGAAAGCTCCCCAGTACGTGAGTTGAGAGCTTAAGGATGAGGAGCACTTAGTAGGTAAAGAAAAAAAGCAAAGGTTTTTAAGGCAGAAGACCTGAGACATGTGAGTGTATGGCATCTCTGAAGACCCGTAAGAAGGCCAGTGTGGCAGGAGCACAGAGGTCTGGGAGGATGGGAGAGGAGGCTGAAGAGATTAGTAGGGATGTCTGCAGAACCTTGTAGGCTATGTTGATCTTTATTCAGATTGAGAACTGATTTTAATTCCAGTCCTACTAAAAGTAGACAATAAGAGACAAAGGAGTATAGGGTTCATTGCTGAGGTTGGTGGGGAGGACAAATCAGTTGGACAGTGGGCATTTTCATCTCCTTCATCAATTTGTTCTTTTTCCCCAGTTTTGCCTCCTTGGAACTCTCCACTTCCATGAAGTGGAGCACAGAGCAGGGAAAGGCTACCATTCTCTTACTGGCGGAGACCTAGGTGAGGTCAAGTTTCTGCTGTTTCCCAAATGCAGTGTGGATTTCTGGAGTGTGAACACATTTCTTTCTCTTGTTCTGGATCATCTTTGCCTCATATATCCCCTCTAAGGACAGATTTTTTCAAGGTAGCCTGGGAACATTAGTGAAAGAGATGGGAGTCAAGGGAAGTGTTCAGATTTCAAGCCTAAGACAATGGTTGTGCCATTAACAGATAAGGAAGATCAGTAAGGGATTTGGTTTTAATGGGAAGAATCATATAAACATGTAAGAACAAAGGAAGTTAGCAATAGTAATTGTTATAAAGAAATAAAGAAGATAATGATGGAGAAAGATTATAGTATGCCAACTCTGGGGGTTATTTGTTGACATTCTCCTTTGATAAGGAGAGGGATGAGATTAGGTTGAGAAAAAAATCATGTGATGAGGAAGAAATAGTTTGCCGTTTATTTGGGAAGCTCTACATATTTGAGGGTGCAATTAAAGATATTGGAGATAAGAGGAAATGAAATCATGGACATATATGGATTTAGAAATAAGGGAAACTTACTTCTTGAAACCAAGAGGGAAGGAATAGGGGATACATTGAATATATTGAATATTGAATACATTGAATATTGAATAGGAGTTGTTCATCTGGGGTTTATGGACTCCATGCAGTTGAAAGCAGAATTTTGTATATATGTGCAATTTGTGCAAGAGTTACGTGACCCAAGTAAATCTCTGTTACAGAGATTTAAAAAGGAATATTTTTAGTTATTTAAAAATATTTTTAAAATATTTAAAAAGGAACTCACAGTACTTGACTTTAATCTTAGTAAAATAAAGAGAAGAGATGAACAATTAGTTTTAAACTAGAAGGAGAGTTTAGCTGTTTGGATATAGTCAAAATAACTTCTGGAGAGAAGGAAGAAGGGATTTTACCTGTGCTTTTATTGCTGATTTCTTCAGCTAGATGGTGGATACATCTATGTTTATTCTGTTAACATTTATAATATTTTGCACGTTCCAGTTTCTTAATATTTTTTAAAGTGTTTTGGGGAACTATTGGGCAAGGAGATATTGTAAACCTAGGCACTTCACGCCCCTCTTCCCCAACTCAGATTTTCATGAGAATGACTGACATATAAAAAGATGGGGAAAACCTGAACAAGTGCTTTAGGAAGAGTGCTGTTGCCATGCCAGAAAACTTGGTGGAATTACTGCTGGATTGTTTAAGGGATCAGATTAAAGGAAACATTGCTGACTTAAAATTTAGCCTCTTAGAAAAGAGCAATGTGCTTGGGAAGAAAGTGAAAGAGATCTGATAAACGCCGCTAACATCCTAATTAAGAGTGGGGAAGACGTCTCACAAGGCAGGTGAACACTGATAAGCAAAATGCCAATGAGGTGGAAGAAATTGCTCCAGAAACGGATAGCCAAAGCAAGCAGACAATCAGTGTGTTGACAGGACTTCCTTTCAGAAAAGTGGTGAGCTCCAACAGACAGGTTTTATGATGGTGACTCTTCTCAGCTGGGTAGTCCCAACAAGAAGTCTGCTGCACTGGGACTTTCTCCCAGAGAACCAGCCATTCCAGCAGGCACAATGATAAGTAGGCAGTAAATAAGTGTTAGACATACACACACTCTTTCTCCATAATTGTCCATGGAAATTTACAGAATTACCTTAGTTTAAAAGAATTTTTAGCAAAATAATCAGTACATAATTTTAAAAGCCAAACAGTACTATTAGGTTTATAAGGAAAACAGTTATTTCTGTATCCAAAACCTGTTCTCCAAAGGAACTAATTTTTAAGTCTTTTGGTGTTTATTTTGGTATTTCTCTCCATGTTTCTAAGAAAAATGTTTATATAATGTTCTTTCTTGATTTTTCAAATTTAGAACTTAATGACTTTGCTATAGAGGATGAGCACTTTTAGATATCTCCTCTCAACCATGCTGTGCACCTCTTCTGCCCCACCTTTCCAATATAGTGCTATTACAGGGTTTGGCTAAATCAGGTTTTTTGTTTGTTTATTAATTTTTTTAATTAGAGAAGTGGGTTTATAGAACAATCATGTATAGAATACAAGACTCCCATATACCACTTTATTATTAACACCTTGCATTGGTGTGGTTCATTTGTTACAACTGATGAAAGCACAATTTATAATTGTAATATTGACTGTAGTCCATGGTTTAACTTAGGGTTTACTGTTTGCGTATTGCAGTTTCATGGATTTTTTAAAAATTTTATTCTATTACCATATATATTCTATTCTGTTACCAAATGTTGTAACCTCACATTTCCCCTTTTAACCACATTCAGATACATATTTCAGTGCTGTTAATTCCATTCACAATGTTTTGCTACCATCACCACCATCCACTACCAAAACATTTCCATAGTTCCTAATAGAAACTGTATATTTTAAGTCTTAACTCCCTATTTCCTATCCCCACCCCATCTCATGGTAACCTATATTCTAGATTCTGACTCTATGTGTTTGCTTATTCTAATTATTTCATATCAGTGAGATCATACAATATTTTTCCTTTTGTGTCTGGCTTATTTCATTCAGTGTGATGTCTTCAAGGTTCATCCATGTTGTTGCATGTATCAGAACTTCATTCCTTTTTACAGCTGAATAATATTCCATTGTATGCCACATTTTGTTTACCCATTCATTAGTTGGACACTTGGGTCGCTTTTGGCAATTGTGAATAATGCTAAAGCACATTTTGATGCTTCTATTATGCCATCTTGCTTCACTACGTGGCAACACGCGAGGATCAACAGTAGCTGACTTTGGTGAGAAAGCATCTCTGATGGTGCCTCAGTTTGGACTTTTCACGGCCTTGGAACTGTAAGCTTTTACCCCAAATAAATTCCCTTTATAAAAGCCAATACAGGGAAGCGGATGTGGCTCAATTGGTTGGGCTCCCGTTTACCATATGGGAGGCCCTGGTTTGATTCCCAGGGCCTCCTGGTAAAGGCAAGCCGGCCCGCGTGTTGCGGTGAGCTGGCGCAACATCACGCAACAAAGGGAGACAAGCAGACACAGAAAAACGCACAGCAAATGGACACAGCAAGCACAAGCAGCAAGGGGGGGATAAATAAAAATAAATCTTAAAAAAAAAAGCCAATACATTTTCTGGTACTTTGCGGCGGCAGCCCTTTGGCAAACTAAAACAAATACTATCAGCATTATTTTAGTTTGGTCCCGTCCTGTCTCATTTTTGACAACTTCATGCTTCATCCTAGTGGTGCCATATATGACGCTCCCCTGAGTGATCTCTTTGATATTTCAGGAGTGAGTAACATTAGAAGATGTGATTTTAGACTTCACCCAGGAGGTGTGACAACAACTGAACCTTGCTGAGATACCTAAACAGAGATGTGATGCTTGAAAATTATAGGAACCTGGTATCACTGGGTAGGAATGGCTTCTATGACTCACATTTCCTTGCCTAGGCTACTTGCTGCTTTCATTTCTAAAATGATAATAGTACCTTATTATTTTATACTACTCAATTTTTTTCTATATATATTCTCACATTGGATTCTGATCATCTCCCTGCTCATATTTTCCTGCTTATCTAATTTTTTATTTTACAATTTGTTTGAATTGGCATCCAAATCAATCCATATATTGTGATTAGTTGATATGAGTCTTGAAACTTTTCAATCTGTAGGGTCTTTTTCCATGTCTTTTCTTTCCTCGTAATTTTTTTGTGGAAGAAACCTGATTATATGCCCTATAGAATTTCCCATAGTCTGGATTTTCTAATTATACTCCCACAGTGTCATTTCATACATTTCTTTTGTCCCTTGTGTTTCCTTTAAATTGACATTTCAATTCAAGAGGCTTGATCAGATTCATATTCTTTATTTTTGGTAAGGATACTTCAGAGTGGTATTGAATACTTCTATCAGGAGGTACATACTGGTGATGTTGTCAGCCATTGTATTATTTTTCTACATTGTTTCTCCTAATCTATTTTAGTTGTGTCTATTTGCTCTTTTGTTCTCTCTAGTTTAGTCATCATTTCTGAAAAATTTTTCTTAGTTTAAATGATTTCTCAAGATCTGTTGGCTCTTTTCAAATCTCCTATTTCTACAATCATATAATTGTGTTTTTCTAATGGTGGTTTATGTTATTTCAGAGCTTTATTTTCTCAATTAATTTTGCTCTTTCTGAAATATTAGGTTGTCTAGTTGTTTAGTGTATAATTCAAGTCCTATACGTCCTTCTTGATCTTTTGACTATCCATTATTGAGAGTGGTGTGTTAAAGTCTCTTACTATGAAAGAAGAACCATCAATTTCTCCCTTCAAATCTGTCAATATATGCGAATATTCTCGCTGTCCTCATTTTGTGATAATCAGGGTAGGTTAAACATTTGCTATATTAGAAACCATGCATGTGTCCCCAGACCTAGTTTTTCTCCCTAAGTCTGGTTTTTAGAATGCTGATAATAATCTAAGCCTGATTTATTATATGACCATCCTGTATGGGAAATGACTATAATTCTAGGTATCTTCGGTCAACTTTATGAGATATAGATATAGCAGGGGGATGGATGTGGCTCAAATGGTTGGGCATCTGTCTCCCATATGGAAAGACCTGGGTTCGGTCCCTGGGACCTCTTGGTAAAAATTAAAAAAAGAAAAATATAGAAGGCGTGAAGGCCGCCAGGCCCTGTGGGCAGGTACGTCGCCAGGCCCCATATTTCAACCCACTGCCTTCTTGCCTCCATGGTTTCTGATGAGAAATCAGTACTCAATAAAATTGGGACTCCCTTGTATATAATGTGTTTTGTTCTTGCAGCTTCAGAACTCTCTCCTTGTCCTTTGCATTTGATAGAATAATCAATATATGATACGGTGTACTTTCCTTTATGTTTATCTTGTTTGGTGTTCTCTGAGCTTCTTGGATGTGCAGGTTCATGTCTTTTGCTCTGTTTGGGAAGTTCTCTGTCATTATTTGACTATTCTTTCTGCCTTTCTTTCTTTCTTCTTCTGGGACTCCCATAATACATATATTGATGCGTTTGATCATGTCCCATGGCTGTTTAAGGCTATTGTTGCTTTAAAGTTTTTTTCTTTCTGCTCTTCAGCCTGACTCATCTCAAGTGTCTTGTCTTCAATTTCATTGATTCTTTCTTCTTCCAGCTCAGATCTGTTCTTGAAACCCTCCTGGGTATTTTTCATTTCAGTTATTGTGGTCTTCAATTCTAGTAATGCTGTTTGGTTCCTTTTTAAAATTTCTGTCTTTTTACTTAGACTCTCATATTGTTCATTCTTTGTTTTCCTGATATCCTGTAGTTCTTTCACTGTATTTTCTTTCATCTCCTTGAACCTTTTTAAGATTTTTTTTTAAAGATTTATTTTTGTCTATTTATCCCCACCCCCCTTATTGTTTGTGCTCACTGTCTGCTCTCTGTGTCCATTCGCTGTGTGCTCTCTGTCCGCTCATTTTCTCTTTAGGAGGCACCAGGAACCAAACCTGGGACCTCCCATGTGGGAGAGAGGTGCGAGCCACCCCCACTCCCAAGATAATGTTTTAAAAGGCTTTGTTCAGTGTGTCCACATTCTCGTCTTCTTCGTTGGTATTTTTTGTATTTTGATTCTCTTCCTTTGGATGGGCCATAATTTCCTGTTTGTCTAGTACTCTTTTGTTGCATGCTGTACATTTTAATATTTTAAAATATTAACTATCGGATTTACTCCCTGGTATATCTGTTTCTTGGTTTTGAAACCAGTTGGTGATAAGACAGAGATTTTCTTGAGCTTCAGCTTTCCTATCAGTAAGGTTTGCCCTAGGCAAATGTACTGTGTAGGATTTTCCCTGTCTTTCTGGGCCTCTCTCTTGTTCTGGGCTTTTGCTTGTTAGCTTTGTAGTTCCCATGTTTACAGGAGTTTGGCTGTCCTCTCTGTTTCCCAACAGACAATCCTCTCTCTTCTAGGTATTTGATGCTGGCAGGCTTTTGTTGCAGACAGTCCACCTCTATAGTTTTTAATACTTCTTTCATTGTCTTATACTGCTTTTCCCTGGAGGGCAAATTCTGGGAGGAGAGTCACCTCAGAGGTGACATTCCCAAGTCAGTCTTTCCCAGCCAAAACAGGGACAGGGACCCATGAAGGGGGTGCAGACCAGCTCCAAAGTGCCCGGGGAGGGGATCAGGAAGAGCTCCAGAAACTTCTCTGATGGCGTCCTGAAGCACAGCTTTCCTGGCCTGGCAAGTAAACGCAGCCCTTCAGCTAACTGTCACCCACAGCCTTGAGGAAAGGCTGTGTCTTTAAATCTCCACCACCTCTGCTCCTGTCTGGGGAGGGTTGAAACAACAGCTGCCCTCAGAGCCAGGAACCAGGGATCCTAATTCCCTAATCAAAAGCTGTGGTCAGTGATCTGCTGTGCCCACCCCTGTTCATGGGGAAGAGGATTTTTATGTCCCTTCCTGTCCCCATCAGCTAGCTAGTGACTGGACCCCAAGGTGTTCTGCTGCAAGAGTGGGGGATGGCTGCCAGTAGCCACTGCCTGCAGAGAGCAGCTTACATTTCTTTACTGTAGTTTACCTGCCTCTTCCTCTCACTCTTCCCCGGATGCTGTACAGTGTTCTTCTGGCCTCTGGAGTTTCAAAGTAGTTGGTTCAGACAGTTCCTGCCTGTTTAATAGTTGTTTTGGTAGAACTGAGTCCTCAAGTTCCCTACTCCACCATCTTCCCCGGAAGTCTCTGGAAAGTAGCTTCTTGAGATGGGATCTACTCCTGGTGAAGATGCTGTGAACATACTGGGCAATCACCAAACCACCTCCCTATCCCCCCAAAAGTTAGTGTAGCTATCTATATAAATATCAGGTAAAAATAAATTTTAATGCAAGAAAAGAATACTAGAAATATGGTCACTACATGTTGACAAAATTTCAATTTCCAAATAACTCATGGGTCCAAAAAAAAAGTAAAAAATGGAAAGGAAAATTATAAGCCATTCTTACTGAGAATCATGGATTCAAAAATCTTAAAATATCAGTAAATAAACCAGCAAAGCAAACAAATCCAAGAAGACTAAATTGAGTTTGGCCTAGGAATACAAAGTTAGCTAACCTTAGAGAATCTATTATTTTAATTCACTGTATTAACAGATTAAGGAGGGAAGAACATAATTAATATTCTTAGTAGAGGCAGAAAAGGCCTTCAATACATTTTAATATCCCCACTCATGAAAAAAGCCTTAATAAAGTAGGAATAAAAAGGAAATTCTTAAACTGAAAAAAGGATAAAGACAAAAACTTAGTCAAAATTATATACTTAATAGTGAAAATTTAGGGAGATTAGGATACCCACTGACACTTATTCTATTGAACATAGTCTTGATTCTATTCTATGCAATAAGACCAAAAAAAAAAAAAAAAGGCATAAGAATTGGAGAGGATGAACTACAAATGTCATTATTTGCAGTTGTATGACTGTTTACATAAGTGTGTCAAGCATGTAAGACAAGCAAAGGGCAAGGCCTGACTCCCTTGGCCAGTAAAGATACAATGAGCCACTTTTAGATTCTGACAGTTTATTACTTACTTAGACAGGTAGAGTAACCAAAGGGGCCAGCTCCCTGAAGGACACTGGAAAGGACAATACCAAAACAAGAGGGGCTAGATGACTGCAACACGAGTTGTGGGATATTCTATTGCTGAGAAGTCAATTCCAGACTGCAGCCAAGTGGTTTTACAGCCTGTGATTTACTCTCAGGAGGGCAGGGCAGAAAGCCTCAGAGCTCATCAAAGCATCCTGACGGCTTCCCAGGGGATTTAGGCAGGTGAGGGGGAGGGGGCCTTGAGGCAGCTCCTCACAAGCTGTGTTCAGGAGGCATCTGCCAAGGTTCACATTAGCTGTGGGTCAAGCCTGTGCCCCTGTGGCCAGTGTGGATACATGCAAGGTCACCAGGGTTCCATGGTGGAACTGTTCCCCCTACAGCTGCACCTCTTGACCTTTCATGTATTCAGCCAAGAAATCTTTTTAGAGAAACAGGCCCTCCCATCAGATACCTTAATTGTACTGATAGGGGCTTGTACCAGTTCCATTCTGTTTGTTTTATTGAACAGATGAGAGTGACCATTGCCATGACTCCAGTTCAATGATCAGGTCTACATGGAGGATGGACTGTAGCCAGGCTCCCCATCTGGAGCCAAGCCAGTTAACTCTTTCATTAATCCAGGTGCAGCAGGAGGTATTGGCAATAGCACATACCCTGCCTTGACTGGCCAGCAGAAAGTACAGGGCAATATAATTGTCCATTACCACTCAAGCTAGACAGTTTAGAAAAATTATTGTCTGTGAGAAGCACACAAGAAAGTTTTGTTTTTCCTTAAGTACTAGAGGGTGACCATAGGGTACCGATATTGAAAGGATGAAGCTAAAATCCATCATCAGTGTCCAGAAAGTTTGTCTTGTTCTGTCATCTCAAATGGAGGATGTTCTTTCCTGGAGTTAGTGTCTGCTGGGAGGTTTCTGAGAGTTTTTAGGTTAAGATAGTATGTTGGGCATGAGTCAAGTTGAGGGTGGTGGCAGCAGTCTGGGTTAACTTGGCCGAATGCCCTAAAGACAAGAGCTGAGAGAGATTAATGGTCCCTCCCTCCACCCTTGACCTCCCTGAGGTCTAAGGTATTTTCTTCCCACCAGCCAGGATGTGGCTCTCCTTCCAGAGCTGCAGTCGCTCAAGCAACCACTTCACCCTTTTTCCAGTTCTCCCCATGTCCTACCCATACCATATGCCCAGTCTGGTTCCTAGGTGTCTCAGCAGTTTCTTCATTATACACCTTGTATCATTTTAGAACATCTCCCACCCCCTAATATGTGGACCACACCAGGAGCACCTTAGGGTTTGTCACCTCATATTCATGATCATTATCATCAATATCCATGTCCATATCCAGCAAGCATAGCCAGGAGCACAAAAGCACCAGGCTAGAGTTGCCTAGCTCCCAGATTTTCTTTACTACTTGCAAATTCTAAGTAGCCTGGTTTCCCAGGGATAGATATGGGAGAGAGAAAAAATAAAGTGAGAAGGATTATATGGTTTGGGTCTCTTACAGATAGTCAGTCTGGGCCCTCTTTTACTCTCTTCTTCAACCTCATAATTAAGCATTCTATTTAAATAGGAAGTACCCTTTTGGGGAATTGCCATATTTAGGCCCAAACTGTATATCTTAAGTGTGCACTCCACTGGGAGCTAAGCCTTAGCTGTGCAGTTACCTTTTTCAGTTTTTTCTTTGAACCCATTCCATCTTTTAATGGCACCTGTTGCCTGGGGATAATATGGAAAATGAAGAAACCAGATAATGTCCCAGGTAGCCACCCATTTCTGGATATTTATTGCTGTAAAGGTGGAACTGTTGTCTGAATAGATGTATTCAGGGAATTCAAAATCTAGGATAGTTTATCAAAGAGTTCTTGAATAGTATGGTCTCCATCCACTGTGTGGACAAGGATGGTACTTCCACACCCTGAGAAGGTATCTCCTGCAATCATTGCCTGGCAGCACCCTCAAGAGGAGGCTATGGAGCTCTATAGTCTACTTGCCAGGACTGGTACTCCTATGGGCCCTGAGTTCCCTTTGCTGCTCCACTGTTTAGCTCTGTCAAGCTCTGTTGGCCTCATGCTGGAATCACGCGGCCTTGTTTTAGCCTGTGCAATGGTGGAATCAAGAAATGGTGATCCTTACTGGGCAGCACAGGTCTGATCAGCTTCTGATTCCATTGATGTTCATCCTTGAAGAGTTCTTTTCCATGGGCATCTATCTGGGTCACAAATATGGGTGTACGTCTTGTGCAATCTGCTGCTATACCGTTTGTCCCACAAAGGCCTGAGGCTTGATCATTCAGTCATCCCACTGCCAGGTACCAGAACTCACTGCCAGTCAGCTGGCTAGCTACTGCCCATGAGTCAGTGAAAGTGTAACAAGATATTTTGAGTGCTGTTTTTCAGGGCTAGCACTAAAGCCAGCAGCTCCACCCATGAGGCACAGTTACCTGTTCCATGTACAGTTCTGAACCGTTTTCTTTAGGATTGCACAGCGGCAGCATCCCAGTATGCCCCACTGCCCTTTAACTTTGTCCATGCATGAACCAGGGCCAGGCATCCTAAGAAACCTTGATGTACTTAAGTCCCCAAGAAGCCTGAAGTGCTGGTACAACACTCCACCCGCCCCCCGACCCCAATCTGGGATAGCTGAATCCAGAAGGTGATTCATCACCTTTCCATGTGCTGTGAGACTCCATTAATGCCCAGTTTACTTCTTTTCTGGATATACTACTTCCATTTAATAATGAGTGCTTGTTGAGTAATACCCACTTTGTTGTTTTCATTTCTGACCCATTCCATGAATGGGAGGTCTGGAGGTAAGAACACCTGCTGTGGCTTTGTTAGTCTTTCCTGTCCACCAGCATCCATCAACAAGCCATTTTTTCTTTCAAATAGTTGTCAGGCAAGTCCCAGGTCCAAATCCAGAGGGTGCTGTTGCCTGGTGGCCACATCTTTTTGCCACAGGTTCTAGTCCTGCATAATTGCCAGTCATTGACACTTGTAGTTCAAAAGGTTCATCAGGACTGTCTGGCCTGAGGGGAAGGGCAGTCTGGAGAGCTTGTTGGGTAGTTTTATGGCCTGTTGTTCATCATGATCTTGTGTAATGGTTTGAACAGGATCCCTCCAATGTCCAAACAAGCCTATTAGATGTTGTCCCTCCTTTTTGTTTGCTGGAGGTTTTTAGACCAACAGGTTTTCTCTAACAGGCTCGGACTGTTCTCTGGGCATCAGCTCACAGGGTTCCCAAGAACTTTACTTGAGTGGCCAGCCCCTATATCTTGTCAGGAATCTTCCAGCTCTGGTCACTCAGCTACTGAGCCATCTTATCTAAAGCAGTCTATGTGATGTCCTCAGCCCTTCCAATTATATTAATGCTATCAATATGGTGGTACCAGGACACCTCTGGCGAGATTTCAGCCTTTTCTAGGTCTCAGCCTTTATCCACTGGTGACAAATTGTGGGAGAGTTTATATATAGCCTTGCATTAGCGTGGTAAATACTTGTAAGCCAAGCCATGTGAAGGCAACGTGCCTTTGATCATCTAGATGCAGTGGAATGCTGAAGGGGCATGAGCAATGCCCACCATTTATACCAGGCGCCTTCAGTCTGTGCACTGGACTCTGGTTGATTGTTATGGTATCTGGAACTACAGGCACAAGGGGGGCTACTGCCACATTGCACTTGCAGCTGTCCACAGTGAGGCGCCAAATACCATTAACTTTTTTCACTGGCCACACAGGGCCAGTGCTTCTTTAAGCACCTCTGCTTCCATTGGCTCCTGATCCGGCTAGTCACCCTCCCCCCATCCCCCACCCATCCCTGGTATCTTATACTGTTTCACAGTAACTTCATGACTAGGCTGGGAAGCCCGGTGGGCTTCCAGTTAAACACTTGTCCCACTACACTGTTCTAATCATGGCATTTCCCCATTGGGAACATCCCTTACAATCAAGAGGAGTATTAGACATACTTAATACATCTGTTCCCACAATACATTCAGCATTATCAGTTACAAACACTTTAGTGTTTAGCCCAAAAGAACCCACCCACTAAGTTACATCAGTTCATTGTTCAATGTGAGAGTTAAAGTAATTTTTGACCAGGCTGATGGTCACCACACTACTGCAGTGACTTGTGCCCCAGTATCCAAAAAGGCTGAAAAGCTTTTGACAACCTTGGTTGCCATCAAGTCCCCATTATACCTTGACGTCCAGTGTCCCTTAGGGATAGAGGAACGTCAGCTTCTGCCCTAGTCCTGTTTGCTTTTGAAAGGGCTAAGGTCTAGGTAGAGAGTTGGTCGTCCCTTCTGTCTGTCCTCAGTAAAGCTGGCCAGGGATGTTCCTCTGCTAAAGGCTGGATCTTTAAATTTTGTGGCCCTCTCATGACCTGATGGCAAGACAGGATTTCTCTCATGGACAAACCATCCATCTCCTCTTTGGGAACCCCCTGATGTAGTAACGAAGTCCACAGGATCCTTTGGTCTGGCATTTCAATTGATTTTTTTTTCACCCTTAGTCTAAAGGACATTTACCTTGGCCTGTGTCCATCCTTGCATCTGGAAGTAGCTGAATAGTTTTCCAGAGGCTGTCTTTAGAATGCAGGAGGGAATTTAATTGTCCCCAATAGCCTGGTGGTGCCAACTGAACAAGCCAGTCAATCTGACCCTGTGTGACTATCTCATCACCTGGGCACTCATGTTTCCCACTATAAACCGGACAGGGTTTAAAATCCCCACCGGGTGCTTGTCTGATGACAGAAAGTCATCTCTGTTAGGCCTCTGGTTCAATATGGATGTACAGACCCACTGCAACAAGCCCTGGTGGGTCGTTGCATCTTCCTCCTCCATGCTCATGTCATCAGACAAGGTCAGGGCCAGGGTGGCTTGGAGATGGGCCCTGTGGTTGGTGACAGGATTTCCATTCCTTCTCATCCAACAAAGCTTGCATGGCTTCCTAATCTGTTAGCTAGAGGAGCCAAGGATCTAGTCTCATCGGGTTTTTGTCCAATCCCATCTCTAATTTCCCTCCTTTCCTGCTTGTTATAGGAGCGGACCTCCGTACATCTTTGAGTAACTAACTGCCTTGATCACTAGAAACTGTTTTACCTGTAGTTATGGCTATTGGTTGGACAAAAGTGATTTTTACTTTCCCCATGGTGCAGAAGAGTGAGCAACAACCATGGATGCTTTTTTAATTAGCTTTATGAGATTTTTCCACCGTTATCTCTAACTATAAACCACTAACACAACTCATCAGAGGTGTCAGGGACAAAGGCCAAGAAGTACTTGCACTCCTTGTCATCTAACCAGGTCCACTGCGGCCCATTAGGGTCTTGTTACATCCCTGCTAGTTGGTCCATGGGGTCTCATCTGTCTTTTTTCCAAAAGGACCCTGTGAACTTACCAGCCGCCAGAAGGAAGGGGTTAGAAGTCTAATGTAATCAACCTGTCACCTGCAGATGGGGCCAAAGCCCTGAGCGGTGTGGACTCCTCCCCACATGCCAGAGGAGTTAACAACTTCTGCATCAGGAACATCTTTACTTTGTAAAAGAGAGGAGCTTTACTTTGCTCCACTTACATTGTTTCCAAGAGCCCGGCAAACAGGCCCTCAGTTTTGTTGTGGTTTATCAGCTGGTCCTGCTGGCCACTGAGGCTAAGACGCTCAACTTGCAACCAATAAGACATCATTTGTACAGTGAAAACTTTGGACATCAGAGGAATTTTTGAACTTTATGAACATGCACAGTTCAAACATGCAACACATTTCAACAGCAATTACACATTTTTACAACAGTCTATACGATGACTCAGCCAAGCCTCATTCACAAGGTTACTTTAGTTTTTTGCTTCTCCTCGCCACAAGTTTTACCCAAAATCTATTAGGTGCTTTTTAAAGAAACAAGCCAACAAAATTTAAAACAGGCACTACAGCAGCAGCCAAGAGGCCATCTTATCTCCTCGGCTGGGAGCTCAGGACAGACAGGGCAGTGCAGGGGATCACAAGGCAGCTACCGCGGCTCAGGCTGGCTGCGGCTCAAGCCTGTGCCGTGTGCCTGTGTGGATACGTGCAAGGTCACCAGGACACCTGGGGGAACCATTCCCCTACAAAAGGTCATCAAACTTTTTTTATGGAAGGGGCCAGACTCCTTCCAGTCTGTCATGCATCTTTTAATTTTATTTTTAACGCAAAAAAGGTTTAAATATTAATGAAATCACATTTATGAGTATTTTTTAAAGTTACAAAAGCCAGTGGTACATATCAGTAATAGATAAATACTTGTATGGAAAAAAAGGAAGGACACACCAAATGCTTGCTAATGGTGCCTCTAAGGAGACAGGAGGATGGGGGGTGGTCGGTATAATGAATCCAATTTGAATTTACCTTAAAAATAAAAAGAAACCATAACAAGGGCATTTAGACAAATATTAGTGAGGAGCTTAAGTCATACCACTGCTTCCGTGCCCCATAACCACCGACCCTCCTCCCCAGTGGGCCCCCTTCTCCCATGACTGTTGGCACTGACCTCGTCACCCCTGCTGGTGCCTGTGACTGGCCGTCCCACCCTCCTTCTCCCTTAGGCCTCATCAGCCAGTTTTAACAGCAGTCCCTCCCCTGAGTAGAACATGACCCGGCTCGGAGACCCTGCACCACCTGCAGCTTTTCCTTGGCTGGATGCAGCAGTAGCAGTGGGCTCTCAATGATCCTTTCAAACATTTGGGCCAGCTGCCTTTTCCAACCTAGCCCAGGGGAGAGCTTTTAAGGCTGGCAGGGTGGAAAGCTACCCTGCATCTTCCCACAGCATCTCGTCATCTTGGAATAATAATTTTAGTAATTGTTATCACTTCTTGAGCACAGAGTAATATGCTACCTGCTTTACTTTATCAATTAATTTCACACAGCAGCCCTGTGAAATTGCCGTTTCCATTTTACAGATGCTAAAGCTGCAGCCTGGAGGGTGAGTGGCTTGCTCGGGAAGTGGCCCTTTGGGGACTGGAGGATGGGCTTCTGGCATTTGGCACCTCAAAGCCAAACTAAATGCTTCTCCTCCTCCCGCCCTCAGGGACTTCTCTTCCAACGCTACCAGCATTATTCACTATGCTTAAAGTGCTTGGGGCACCTTTCCTTCTCCACTGCTCATTTTCCCACACTTCAGGTGGTCTGAGCCTGGGCTAGAGGCCACACCCCGCTCAGGCTTCGCTGACCTGAGCTCTCCAAGGGCCTCCTCACTCACCACCTGCCTCCAGGTCTTGGGCTGGAGCCTTCATTCCCTGCTGACTTGATCTTTTCTGCACTCTCTCTAAAAAGGACATAATGGTGGTGG
>JAQZBX010009553.1:23351-46005 GCA_029593785.1 Cabassous unicinctus | reverse complement strand
TGGAAGAAGCTTGGACCACAGAGCCTTAAGAGGAAGAAGGAAGGCTGAACCCTTGCAGACATCACCTGCTATCTTGCTTCAGCATGTGGTAAATGACTTTGGGTAAGAAAATCAACCTTGAATTGGACTCTTTAGGGCCTTTTAACTGTAAGCTTTTTACCCCCAATAAATACCCTTTATAAAAGCCAACAGATTTCTGGTACTTTGCATCAGCACCCCTTTGGCTGACTAGTACACATACCTTAGATTTTCATTTTGTTACAAGCGTGTAAAATGACTATATTGATACATAATTATTAATTATGCCATTTTTTAAAGGAGGTACTGAGGTTTGAACTCAGGACCTCATATTTGGGAAGTAGGCATTCAACCTCTTAGCTACATCTGCCCCCCCCCCACTCCATTGTTTTTGACGTTAACCATATATCTGAGATTTTCCTGATTTTTAACAGAGCAAAAGCATTTTATTTTCTGCCTATATACATGTCCTTTGTTCTTGTAATTCAAAAAGTTTCAAGCAAATTTAGATATTTGGCATCTTTTCATTATAATTTCCTTCAGCATGTAGAGCAATAACAATCCCATATCCTAAGTGTGACCTATCTCAGTTTCAGAAGGTGTTCTACAATTGTGTCCTTTATATTTTTTTTCTTTTTAACATTTTGAACTTTGTATGGAATTTTTATTTTACATTCATTGCATTCTGGATTATCTTTTCAGGTTTGTGCACCTTATCATGATTTTATTTTTCTGCATTCTTCACTATACTCTATTTTGTTTTTTTTTATATATATACTTTTTAATTTTTTTAAAAAAAGAAACTTAGATTACATAAATGTTACAGAAAAAATATAGGGATTTTCCATGTGCCCTGCTCCCTAGCCCTCCCACATTTTCCCACATCAACAACATCCTTCATTAGTGTGGTACATTTGCCAAAATTGATGAACACATCTTGGAACACGCTAAGTTTGGATTATAGCTTACATTGTAGTTTACACTCTCTTCCACACATTTTTGTAAGTTACTACATGATATACAATGGTCTGTATCTGTCATTGCAATGTCATTCAGGACAATTCCCAAGTCACGAAAATGCCCCCAAATTATACCTATTTTTCCCTCTCCCTCCCCTCAGAACCTCCAGTGGCCACTACTTCCACATCCATGATCAGAGTTCTTCCATTGCTAGGATCACAATAAGTTTATAGTAGAATAACAGTAAGTCTACTCCAGTCTATCATTCATTCCCCAATCCTGAGGATTCTTGGATTGTGTGATATCCTCTCTGCCTCTAATTGAGAGGGGGTTTAGATCCCATGGGGCAGATGGATGGGACTATCTTACTTGTGGTTGCTGACTCTCTCTGTTCCTTGAGATGGTCGTTGTCAATTATCATCTCCTTGTTAGCTGTCCTGGGTGAGTCCAATGAACTGGAGCATAGGTGTTGCAACTCTGGTGAGATTCAAGGCCCAACTGGTACACGGACAGCCCAAAGATTTAAGTCTTTGACATGTACCTATCAAGTCTAGTACTAACTATAGGTTCATATAAAAGGGGCAGAAAAGCCACCACTGAGTCCAACTCTGTCACACTGGGGAGCATAAATTCCAAAGTAGGGCCCACTGGCAGCGTGCCAAACGCTTGAGCTGTCTGGCCTGCCTGTAGTGTCTGGATGTTTCCAGAGCCCTCAGGAGCCCTGCTATTTGAGGGAATATTTACATGGGCAATCAATGAGTTCCTGCTGAGATGTGCAACCTCCCAACTCATTCTGAAGTCTCTTAGACTTATAAACTCATTTGTCTTTCCCCTTTCCCCTTTTGGTCAAGGTCTTTTTCCAGTTGCATTGCTAGTTGTTGCTTGGTAGTAATCCCTTGGTGCCAGGGACGCTCATCCCCTGGAGTCATGTCCCACGCTGGGGGGAAGGTAATGCATTTATATGCTGAGTTTGGCTTAGAGCGAATGCACATTTGAGCAATAAGGAGGCTCTCAGGAGGTAACTCTTAGATACCATATAATACTAGGCTAAGTTTCAATTTCAAAAGTAAAGGTTCATAATTACAGTCATCACTATCAAGGGCCCATCAATGGTCCATTCTCCTTCACTAGTCACTCAGGGGATTCTTGTTGTTCCATTAGAGAATGTGGCAGAGCTCCCCAGGATGGAAATTCAATATGCCTTTGGTTATTGTGTGAATATCCACCCACTGTGACATGAACACTTGAACACATTCATATGACTTATAGGTATGCCCCAGGTTGAACCTCCTCCCATGCAGCCCCCATCTCTGACACCCTGCAACTGATGATTCTCCCCTGTCAGAGGTGTAACCCTTCTGTGATCCAAAACTTCTTCAAAATTAAAGTCAACGAAATAACTGAATACAATTAACAGGAAAATGATATAATAATGATAATTTAAAAAGTAATGAATAAAACACAAAATTTTTTTAAAACTTTGAAATAATAAAAAAATTTAAAAATATAAAATAAAAAAATTTTTTTTTGACATTATGTCTTTCATTACTGTAAGGTCTATTGTCCTGTATGTACAGTGACATTTTCTTCCAATTATTCCTCCAGTGATATATTTTTTCATTTTGTCTTCAAAGAAGCTTTAGGTTACACAAAATTCATGTACAGAATATAGGTGATTTCTATATACCCAACATCCTTTCCCTTTTCCCCTTTCCCCTATTAATAACATTTTACAAGTGGATGGTACATTTGTTACAATTCATGTACAAATATTGAAACATTGCTACTAACCATGGTCAATGATTTACATTGTGGTTTACATTTTGTACTGTACACTTTTGTAGATTTTGATGAAGTTTAACATGGTCTGTATCCATCATTGCAAGATCATGTAGAACAATTCCATCACTGCGAAAATGTCCCATGTTCCATCTATTCTATTCCTCCCTCCCCCTCCCCTCAGGACCCACGGTAACCACCAAGATTAACTCACTGAAAGACAAGATTCATAGTTACTTGCAACAACATTGAAGGCTTGACATACTGGCATGTCCTCCCCTATTAGGCACTGCCTATGCTCTCTCAAGAGACTCCTGCCCCTCTATTTGAGATCATAACAGGACTCCCCAGGATGGTAGTCCAACACCTTCCCACTTATTATGTGAGTCTCCACCGACTGATACAACACACTATGACAAGATGAATGCTACACATTTCCTGTCCTGCATGCCAACCACATCCAAAACCTTAAACCAGTAACCATCTCCTGCCATATTTGCCAAAAGAACATTCCCAATGTTGTAATTTCAACAACATACCGGCAAATCCCCATAGTTCACCTGCTCCCTCCCCCAACCCTCTCCCCAGTTCCATGGACAGTCCAGACCACCCTCCCCACCCTACCCCCCCCACAGACCAGCATCACCCAGCCCAATCGCATCACTGAATCACTGTTATGCCCATCCACTGCACAACTGCACCCTTCCATCTTATCATAGATTTTGCCTATATGAGCATTAACTCACAACCTTCTTCTCCCTTTCCGTCTCCTGTAAACCTATCTTCCAGACTCTAGCTCTGTGAGTCTGCTCAATTTGCTTAATTCATATCAGTGAGGTCATGTAATAATTGTCCTTCAGTGCATGGCTTGCTTCACTCAACATAAGGTCTTCAAGATTCATCCATGTTATCCTGTGTGTTAATACTGCATTCCTTCTTACAGCTAAGTAATATTCCATTGTATGCATATACCACAATTTGTTTATCCATTCATCTGTTGATGGACATTTGGGTTGTCTCCAACTTTTGGCAATAGTGAATAATGCTTTTGTGAACATTGGTGTGCATATATCTATTTGTGTCCCTGCTTTCAATTCTTCTGGGTATATACCCAGCAGTGAGATTCCTGGATCATATGGCAATTCTATAGTTAGCTTCCTGAGGACCCACCAAGCTGTCTTCCACAATGGCTGCACTATTCTACATTCCCAAAAACAGTGGATAAGGGTTTCCTTTCCTCCATATCCTCTCCAACACTTGTAGTCCTCTGTGTTTTTAATAGCTGCCAGTATAATGGGTATAAGATGATATCTCATTGTGGTTTTGATTTGCATTTCCCTAATAGCTAGGGATGTTGAACACCTTTTCATGTGCTTTTTAGCCATTTGTATTTCTTCTTTGGAGAAGTGTTTATTCAAATCACTTGTCCATTTTTTTAATGGGTTGTTTGTCTTTTTTTTTGTGTGTGTGATGTAGGATTTCTTTATATATGCTGGGTATTAGGCCCCTATGAGATATATGGTTACCAAATATTTTCTCCCATTGAGTAGGCTGCCTTTTCACTTTCTTGACAAAATCCTTTGAGGTGCAAAACTTTTTAATTTTGAGGAGGTCCCTTTTATCTATTTTTTTCCTTTGTTACTCATGCTTTGGGTATAAAGTTCATGAAACCATTTCCTAATACAAGATCCTGTAGATGCTTCCCTACATTATCTTCCAAGATCTTTATAGTCTTGGCTCCTATATTTAGATCTTTGATCCATCTTGAGTTAATTTTTGTATAAGGTGTGAGGTGGTATTCCTCTCTCATTCTTTTGGATATGGATATCCAGTTCTCCAAGCACCTCTTATTAAAGAGGCCATTCTCTCCCAGCTGAGTGGACTTCATGGCCTTGTCAAATATCAGTTGACTGTATATGTGGGGATATATATCAGAATTCTCAATTTGGTTCCATTAGAGTGGAGAAAGTGGGCATCCTTGTCTTGTTCCAGATCTTAGAGTGAAAGCTTTTAGGATTTCACCATTGAATATGATGTTAGCTGTGAATTTTTCATATATACCCTTTATCATGTTGAGGAAGTTTCCTTCTATTCCTTTCTTTTGAAGTGTTTTTATCAGGAAAGTATTTTGTCGAATGCTTTTCCTGCATCTATAGAGATGATCATGTGATTTTTTTCTTTTGATCTGTTTATGCGGTATATTACATTGATTTTCTTATGTTGAACCATCCTTGCATACCTGGGATGAAACTTGGTCATGGTGTATAGTTCATTTGAGGTTTTGTTGAATACGATTAGCAAGTTTTTGTTGAGGATTTTAGCATCTAGGTTCATTAGAGAGATTGGTTTATAGTTTTCCTTTCTTGTGGCGTCTCTGTTTGGCTTTGGTATTAGGGTGATGTTGGCATCATAAAATGAGTTAGGCAATGTTCTCTCCACTTCTATTTTTTGGAAGAGTTTAAGCAGGATTGGTGTTAGTTCTTCTGGAATGTTTGGTAGAATTCACCTGTGCAGCCATCTGGGCCTGGGCTATTCTTTGTTGGGAAGTTTTTGATAACTAATTCTATCTCGTTACTTGTGATTGGTCTGTTGAGTTCATCAATTTCTTCTTTTGTCAATGTAAGCTGCTTGTGTGTTTCTAGGAGTTTGTCCGTTTCCTCTAAATTATCCAAATTGTTGGCATATAATTTTTCAAAGTATCATCTTATGTTACTCTTTATTTCTGTGGGGTCAGTGGTGATATCTCCTTACTCATTTCTTATTTTATGTATTTGCATTTCCTCTCTTCTTTTTCTGTTAGTCTAATTAAGGGTTTGTCAATTTTATTAATCTTCTCAAAGAACCAGCTTTGGTTTTGTTTATTTTTTCTCATACTTTCTTATTTTCAATTTCATTTAGCTCTGCTCTAATCTTTGTTATTTACTTCTTTCTACTTGTTTTGGGGTTATTTTGTTGTTCTTTTTCTAATCCCTCCAGGTGAGCAGTTAGGTCTTTGATTTTAGCTCTCTCTTCTTTTTTCTTATAGGCATTTATGGCTATGAATTTCTCTCTCAGTACAGCTTTTGCTGCATCCCATAGGTTTTGATGGGTTCTGTTGTCATTTTCATTAGTTTCAAGGTAGTTACTGATTTCTTTTGTGATTTCCTCCATGACCCACTGCCTAAGAGTGTGTTGTTTAACTTCCATTTCTTTGTGCCTATACTGGTTCTTTGTCCCTTAATGATTTCCAGCTTCATTCCATTGTGGTCAGAGAAATTGATTTGTATAATTTCAATCTTTCTCACTGAGTGTTGTTCTGTGGTCTATCCTGGGGAATGATCCTTGTGCACTCGACAAGAATTTATATCCCACTATATTTGGGTGTAATGTTCTGTATATGTCTATTTGGTCCAAATCCTCTAATGTCTTATTCAAGGTCTTTGTTTCTTTATTGGTTCTCTGTTGAAATGTCTTGTCTAATGATGATGATGGTGTATTAAAGTCCCCCACTATAATTGTAGAGGCATGTATTTCTCCACTTAGTTTTTCCAGTGTTTGCCTCATGTGTTAATATTTTGAGGTGCCCTGGCTAGGTGCATAAATGTTTATGATTATTCTTTCTTCTTGATAGATTATCCTTTTTTGTTAGTATTTAGTGGACTTCTTTGTCTCTTACAAGAGTTTTGCATTTAAAATCTATTTTGTCTGATGTTAGTATAGCTACTCCCTTCCTTTTTTGGTTATTGTTTGCATCTAAGATTTTTTCCCAACAATTCACTTTCAGCCTCCTTGCATCCCTGGGTCTAAGGTGAGTTTCTTGTAGACAGCATATAGATTTCAGATCCATTCTGTCAATCTGTGTCTCTTGACTGGAGAGTTTAATCCATTAACATTCAATGTTATTACTGTCAAGAAATTAATTACCTTAGCCATAAACCTACATTTCTTAGGTTTATGTGTGCCGTATGTTGTTTTAATTTCTCCTTTTATCTTTTTAGGTGTTCTTACACTCTCCTCCAACTCTCTCTCTCCTGTTTTTTTTTTTTTCATTTCAACCTGCAGAACTCCTTTTAGTATTTCTTGAAGGGCAGGTTTCGTGTTGACAAATTCTCTTAATTTCTGCTTATTTGTGAATATTTTGAACTCTCCTTCATTTTTGCATGCCAGCATTGCAGGGTAGAGAATTCTTGGCTAGCAGTTATTTTCTTTTAGCACCTTAACTATGTCATACCACTGCCTTCTTGCCTCCATGGTTTCAGATAAGAAATCAGCACTTAATCTTACTGTGCTTCCCTTCTATGTGATGGATCTATTTTCTCTTGCTGATTTCAGTATTCTCTCTTCATCTTGAGCATTGGGCAATTTGAGAAGTATATGTCTTGGAGTAGGCTTGTTAGGATTTATCCTGTTTGGGATTCACTGCGCTTACTGGGCATGTAAGTCCATGCTCCTCAATAGGGTTGGGAAATTCTCAGGCATTATTTTCTCCAATACACCTTCTGTCCCCTTTCCCTTCTCTTCTCCCTCTGGGATGCCTATAATGATATGTTTGTGCATTTTGTGTTGTCATTCAAATCCCTAAGTCCTTGCCAGATTTTTTCTATCTTTTTATTCTGCTATCTGTCTGAATTCAGCTGATTCTTTCCTCTGCCTGTTCAATCTGCTGTTATGTGTTTTCAGTGTATTTTTGATTTCTTGCATCATGCCATTCATCACCATCATATCTGTTATCTTTTTATGTACGTTTACAATTTCTTCAGTATGTTCTCCCAGTGTCTTCTTAATATCCTTAATCTCTTCCTTCAATTCATTAAGTTGATCCATGATATTTGTTTGGACATCTCTGATTAGTTGTTCCATGTTCTGCATCTCTTCCTGTTTTTTAGTTTGTTTGTTGGATTGGGCCATGTCTTCTTGTTTCTTAGTATGGCTTGTAATTTTTGTTGGTGTCTAGGCATTTGTTTATCTTGATGGGGTTATTCAGTTGATTAGCTTTTCTTTCTACTCTAAGGTTTTGTTTTGTTGTTGTTTTTGTGTGTGTGGTAATGTTTCACTTCAACACTTCATTCCTCTTATTCTATTTCCTTGCTGTTGCCTATGTTCCCTTGGAAAAAAAATTAAGACCAGGGAAAAAGAAAGATATAGGAAGAGTAAAAGAATAATAGTAATAATAATAGCAAAACATAGAAGAGGAACCATATAAGATCTAGGAAAATGGATAATTAACACGAATATGAAGTACAAAAGAATAAGAATAATAAACTGGAAGAGAAACAATGAAATGAGAAACAGAATGGAGAAAAATATACAGAATGAATTAAAAGGCTAGAATGATGAGAAAAGAGGAAAAGAAAAAAGAAGAGAAAAAGTAAAAAGAAAGTAAAAATAAAGAAAGAAAACAGAGAAAAAAGGAGATATAAAAACAAGAGAAATTGAAGACCAAAGAAAAAGAGGTAGAATGAAAAAACAATAACAGAAAATAGAAAGTAGAAAGATGGAGGACAGAAAAGAAATGGTGTAGGTAGAAAAAATTAGTAAAAGTAAAAAAAAGAAACAAAGACAGGGGAAACACAAACAAGAAAAAAGTAGCAACTAATTTTTAAAAAAGGAGAAAGAAATAGAAAAAAAAAAGAACAAAAAAACAGAAAACAAGGCAAGACAGCCTTCCCTCTTAGGCCCCTGAATACCTTCTCAGGCTGCCAGTGTTCATCAATCACACTGCCGCCTGCCCTCTGCAGGTTATGACCCGGGTTTTAGTGAATAAAATAAGGAAAGTTTAAAAAAAGAACTGTAAAAAAATAAGAGGTCCAAGAAAAGCTAATACAAAAAGAATGTCTATATGTTTCCTGTCATAAAGTATCAGCTGGATTACTGATAACCCAGTGGATCATTTCTCTAAGAAGACCTGGGAATCAAACCAGGGACCTCTTACATGCAAGGCAGGAGTTCCTACACTGAGCTAAAATTTCTCCTTGGACTAGTTAGCCTTTCAGAAAGCTATCCACCCCCTTTCGCTCGGGCAGGTTAAATTCCTAGCAGTTTGCCAGAGTTCTGCTGATTAGGTGCCTGTCTGTCCCCGCCCCCTCTCTAATTCCTCTCTTTACCAGAACTGCTGACTGTGATAGCCTGCCTGAGGAGATTTCCCCTCCCCTCTCCCAGTCAGGTCGGGGTCCCTTCCGAGATTTAAAGGGGGCTCAGCTGGCCAAACTCATTGCAAAGACACCACTCTATACCCTCCTAGACTCCTCTTCCTCCCAGGGATTTGCCCCCTCACACTCCATTTGGAACAGGGAGCCAGTGATCCACCCAGTGTATTTGCCCAGAGGGCAGGGTATATGTGCTGCTTCCAGCCACAGGGAGGAGCAACTCACAGTTTTCATTTGGCTTCTTTATCTTTCCTGTACCCTCCTAGATGACTCAGATCGCCTTCCAGTTGTATATATATCCAAAGCAGCTCCTTCAAATAGGTCTCTGTCCTCTCTCCACCCTTTTGTTGTGAGAAGGTCAGACTCTGCCTACCTGCCTCAGTGCCATTTTCCCTCTATTCTGTTTTAATGCAGATTTTAATTCTTCTATTGAAATTCTAATTTTCTTACATTATTCCTTTACCTCATTCACCTCAAAACTTATCCCTGGACCTTCTCTTTTTCTGCATTTCAATCATGCTCAGTGTTACTTCAGTTTTATAGCATATCATTTAAGTTGATTCTCTTTTACATGCTTTTCAGAAATTTCTGATATAAAATGATGCTTTCCCATAACTAATTATTCTGCAACTTGAGTGTATATTTTCTTCTATCCTGTGTTTAATCCCTTCAAGTTTCCTCTTATTATTAATTTATATTTACCTATTCCAGAATAAATGAGAATAATTCAAACCTAGTGGTTGTCATTAAACCATTAAATGGTTGTGATCAGATTTCTCTTGCTAGAGCTTAAGCTAGTAGTCTAGATGACATACATAGCTCCTAGCCTGATTCTAGTGGGTTGTGGCAATTCAGGTAGTGTCAATTCTGCTGGACTGAAACAGAATCTCCTACTCCTTTTGCCAACCTTGTGTGGGATAATTTATTCCTGAATAATTTAAGGTATTATATATTTCTTTCTCTGTTAGAAACAGTGCATTTGAAATTTCCATCCCTGAACTGCTCTTAGAGTTTAGAATTTTCGTTGTCTCTGTCCCTCCTAGTTTTGACCTCATGTCCCAGTGTTCCATTGCTTCTCTGCTTTAAACTTGCTTGCTGTTACACATTACTGAAAATGCTATTTGTTAATAGAAGAAAAGAAGGAAGGGATTAGTGTGAGAGGGAGATGAGCAGAAAAAATGAGCAGTTAAGAAATTTCTTCATACTTTTATTAATATTCAGACTATTATGCTGTACTATTCACATGCATTACTATTGCGAATCTGCATCTCTTTCTGTGGTGTGAAGGTAGGGACAGTAATTGTCAGAAGAGAGAACATATGGACAGTCCAAGAGGCAGGAAAGACCTTTGTGTCCCGGGGAACTGTAAGAAATTTGTATGAATGGAATATATATAGAAGGGTACATGTAGAATAAGGGAAGAGATGGAGCTCAAGAGGAAGTCAGGAAATTCATCAATATATGTATCTTATTGTGAAGTTTAACTTTATCCTGAAAGAGACATAGAAATGTTTAAATCACGTGTGTGATATGAGGGACAGAAAGATGTGTTTGGCAATGTTTTGGGAATATAGATAGGAGCAAGAAAAAACTCCTGGGGATACAACATAGGAAGTCATTGCAATAGTCGGAGCAGGAAGCAGGTAACAGCTTGATCTAACAAAGCCAGATTGGTAATATGGAGGGGCATGTTGATCGCAGAAATACTCAGGAGGGAGAATGAAAGAGACTTTGTTATTGGAGTAGAAAAGCAAGGGAAAGAGAGGAATTGAGGATGATTCTCGTGCCTTTGGTTAATGTTACAGAGCTGATGAGTGTAACATTCACTGAAATAAACTGGTTTGTTGGTGCTGGGGTATGGAGTGGTAATGATGAGATCAATTTTAGAATTTCATCAGTGATTTCATATAGATAATTTTTTTAGATAAAAATGTTCCTGAAGTTAAAATAAGTGAACATTTTAACATGCTTGCACTGTCTATTTAAACCATTTGGACTAATGATGTTATTGTAAAGGCCAAAAAGGGGGGAAAATAATCAGCAAGATCAGTATTTAAGTATTGGTTAATATTGCAGACTGGTGGAGGGAGAAGAGCTATGGTTTGGAAAGTAGGAAATTAATATCCTTGAAAGGATTTTTCTTATTAACAGTAGGACTGGGACAAAGCAATTAGTCATTTGGTCCTCAGTTCTCTATTTGTAAAATATAGATTGTATAATCTTTCAAATATTTCACAGGATTTTAGGATTTAAACTAGATAACTGATATGTGATTGCTTCTATATTGCTGATTTCATATATTGAATGGGAGGAAACAAAATATTAGATATTTGTTGGAAACTGCAAATTTGGTGCAAAAGTTTTCTGGCAGATTGCCCAATGAAGTAAACAAGACTGGCTTTTTGTGTAATTTAATACTACCTTTGATGAAAGTGTATTTAATTCAATTTTTAAAAATCATAGTTTGGATGCTAGTACATTGCAAATGTAAATTCTGACACATTACAAATAAAATAAAACTAACTGATAATACTGATTGCCAAAGAGGATATTTCTGCAATCAATTTTAATTAGCTATTTCCTTTATTAAAAATACAAGAAGAGAGAAAAATGATTTTGCATTCAATATTAATATAATTATCAACTCCTGGCTATGATTTTATCATAAATATCACAGCCAAACTTCTTACAAAACTAAGTACAGAGCATTTCATACTCTTTCAAACAAGTTCACATAATTAAGAAAGTGTGTTTCAAATGAAATAGAATTATCTCGTTTACTCTGGTGTATTTACATGTCTTTCATGAAGAGATATTTGGCAGCAAATGTAGCTGTTCTTTAAATAAGCACACCAAAATACTTCTTCAGACTCTAAAGTTCTGCTAAAAGGAAAAAATCCACACCAATTTTGCCTATGAAAAGATATTATCACTGCTCTTTTTGTCAATCTAGAGAGAAAATATTGGAGGAAAAAGGAATTTTACCAGAATTCTCTTTCACAGATCTTATCTTGCAGCTTTTCATGAAACAATAAAAAAATTAATGGGTTAGGATAAAAACCCAACCTACTTGCCTTAAAATACCTCGGAATTAAGAAATTGATAATTATATAGTCAGAAACAATCCCAGGTAAGCTCCTTTTGGGCAGAAGTCCAAATAAAAGATTTAAACATTGTAAATTCCATTTGTCACATGAAGCCCTACAGGTTCAAAAGTCAAAACAACCCAGCCTCACATCTGACGGGTCACTATTGTTAGCTAATGTCCATTCAGTACCTTACAGAGATTCTATGTTAACTTTCTTGGTGAAAAAAATAGATAATATTTTAACACTTTCTAGCCTGTGCCTGAGTATCAGTCAGTTCCCATCAATACCAGAGAATTAATCTAGTAAGTAGTTCAGAGCTGGTCTCTGGAGTCAGGCTCCTTGGTTTGAATCCTGGCCCAGCCACTTACTCTGTGACCTTAAGCACATCGCTGTGCTTCAATTTCCCTAAATATAAAATGGGGAAAATAGTACCTATCTCACAGTTGTTGAGAGGCTTATAATGCGCAAATATAATTTAGAATAGTTTGTGGCACATAGTGTTCAGTAGTTATAACCTATTGTTTCCATTATCTGATCAGAGAGAGAGGGAATTGTTAGCATAATATAAAGCTTATGAACAATGAGAAGGAAAGGGTGCCTTCTCTGGCTGGTGCCTTGACAATGCTGGAATTTGGGGAATGAATGAACCATTAGTGAGGGTTCCATCAAATGATGCCTCCTTTTTTTATTGCTTAGGATCAATCTTGGAAAACTGAGTTGAGGAGTATATCGTTGTGGCCCTAAATGCTGGTGACCTAAACAGAATCTTCAGTTCTTTTCCTATTGGTAACATTCATTCCCAATGGATCCCTCCTCCCTGCATTCCTGCCCCCGCAAACTTGCAATTCCCACACGCCTCACTGGAGAAATACATGTGCCAAGTTTGAAATTTTAAAATTCAAACTCTATTTTTTTTTTTTGCATACACATAAATTCTGGCAAATTACTATGCTGGTAAAAAAAACACAACACATTTTTGCTTGTTGGAATGCTATTATCGCTGTAAGGATTGAACAGATTTCTTCAGCCTTTCTAAATGTAATTCATTTCTGAGAAGACAATAAGTATGAAGAATTTCTTCTTCAAGGGTCATGTTGGGGGAAGTTTAGAAAGTACTGATTCTGTGCAGAGAACATGCAGAAAAAGTTTCCTCCTATCCAGAACTTGTTATTTTATATACTCCTCTTTGACAACACTCCCAATGAGACAATAGCCTTGACAAAATGACGAGTTTTAACTGCAATCCGTAATGCCGGTATGCTCCATGCTGATGGTTAGTTTGTTTTACGTGTCTACATGACTAGGCTACAATACTCAGTTAATAATCAAACACTAATCTAGCTGTTGCTATGAAGTTTTTTTTTAATTTGTATATTTCTAGTTAATTTTATACTGTTATAAATACATGGATTTTAATGAACCATACATAGTACTTGGTTTTAAATATTTTAATGCCATAAGTACATACCACTTTACAACCTCCTTTTCCCTCAAAGTTCTTGAGATTTATCCATGTTGATAAATGTAAACTTTAGATCATTCCTTTTACTTGCTTCTTAGTATTCTCTTATATGAATGAACATTATTTTATTTGTTCATTCCCGTTTTCAGAGACAATTAAGTTATTTCCAGTTTTTCACTACACTAGTTTTCTAGTGAATTTCCTCACTGTTTCATGTTAAAGTAATTTTTAGATGTGATTAACATCTATAATCAGTTGATTTTAAGTAAAAGTAGATTATACTTGATAATAAATAGAAAGGCCTTAAAAGGAAAACTGAGATTTCTCTGAGGAAGAAGAAATTCTGCCTGTGGACTGTATTACCAGCTTCTGCCTGGGAGTGTCCAACCTGCTGGCCTGCCCTATGGATTTCAAACTTCCCCAGCTAGGCCTACCAGCACATAAGCCAATTCCTTGGGGAGGCAGGGTGGAATATATATATGTATCTGGTAGAACCTTGCCTGATAGACACATCATCCCAATCATGATAAGAAATGCAAAGTGCAAATTATGCTGGACTAAGACTTTCTTATATAAAATACAGCAGTGCTATTTATTTGAAAAAAATTTCTTAAGCATCATACATTGTTGGTGTGTAATGTTTCATTGAAGTAGTGCACACACACACACATACACACACTAGAATAATACATATCAAATTGAACATATATGTGTAACCAACATTCAGATCAAGAAACAGCATAACCTGCACACTACAAGTCACCTTGATGCTCCCTTCTCAATATGTCCCTCTCCTTCAAGGGTAACCAGTGCCCTGAATTCTAACACCATAAATGAGTAAATGAGTATTCAGGCATAATAAGATTTTAAGTATGCTTAAGTAGATGTGATTTAAGGATAGATATCATTATCTTGAGACCTTGGGTGATGTCTTGAAACAAAAAGACAATCTCGTTATAGAGGCTGCTCTTTGTTAGGACCCATTGTAAGTTAGAGAAAACTATGTGTTGTTAGTATTTTTTAAATCTTAGCCACTACTGAGTTATTTTTTATTGTGTATATAGACTCTACTCCAAATAACAGATAAAGAAAGCTAAGTCTTTTTAGAATTGAGTTAATTACACATTTCTGCCCTCATATTATTTAATAATTAATTCTGCAAAGATCCTAGAAGTTTATATTTAATTTCAAACTTCAAGCCAGAGGCATGGTAGCGGCTTTACTGAATGTTCCACTTTTTCCATAGAAACACATAGATCAGTCTCTTTAAAGAAAAGGAACTTTCTATGATATACGCCATTAGATAATTTCCTTATTGTTGACATTTTCAAGACCTATCATTGGTAGTACTTCACCAACTTTGTGAAACAACCCTGGGTTTCTGCACCTGTTTCTTGATATTACATATGCAACCAAACCATAATTCCTCACTGGAAAATTAGCTCACAGGAAATATACAACTTGATGAACTTTAATTAATTAATATCAGAAAATTCTAGGACTAATTAGCACCTTTTTAGAACTTGTATTACAAAATTTCTACCTCAGTGATGGGAAATAGGACTCCCATACCCAGAAGGACTTGTGGAAAAGTGGATCCTTAGGAAATGAAGCCAGGAAAGGACTTCAAATTTCCTGCGTGCTTTCTCATAAGTATTATTTCTTCTGGCCAGAAATCTCCCAGGCACCTGTAATAGCATTCCCTCTCTTAGTCAACAGGAATAGGAACTCTCTTAGTCCTTAGGAATAGGACACTCAATCCTATTCCTTCCTTGAAGAGCATTACTGAGATCTGTATTTTTACCGTATCCCAGATCCCTTACAAAATACTTCATGGCATTTGATGTATTGATATGAAAAAAGGAAGAAGGGATTAAGGGAATGGAAAGCACTTGTTATGCAGCCAGGTTGGTCTAGGCTTTCAGTCTGGGGCTGAGAACAAATCGGATTAACTAGGCTTTTGAGGATTTCTTTCTTGATAAAATGTATGTATCTATATCATAGTTACATATGCACATGTTTCCTATGTAAAGGGCAACTGACCAATAAAGTTTTGTTTTGCCTCATAGTACCTAGGACAGGTGTTCAATCAATATTTATTACATGAATTAACAGCAATAGTTATTTAGTTTTTAGTAACAACCCATTAAAATCAGAGCAAATTATGCAGTTTTGAGTATGAACAATAACAAAAGACATTTCCTCACCATTGCCTAATCTTTTAAAGGAAGAATAAGCAGAACCAATCTAAATAAAGCCTTGGTACATCAATACCTGGGATGCTGCACAAAAGTCTGGTTACTTCACGTTAGGAAAAAGAAGACCAACAGAAATAATCAACTATACAGATTCCTTAGAGGAAAAGATCAAGAAGATCGTGAAAGAAATCTAAAAGTAATGCCCAAATTCTTTAAAAATTTTGATCTCAATTTTTCCTTTAGTTATCAATTCTTATAGCAAAACTCCTTGTAAAAGTTGTCCATTCTTCTTGAATATAATTTCTCTTTTCCTGTTCTCCTTTGAACCATCCCAGTCTACTTTTTACTTGCACACCTCCCCTAAATTTGTTCTACTAAACTGACCTCTGGGGGTCACATTTCAGGCCTTAATGGACTTGATGTAATATTTGATACAGTCCATCACTGCCTCATTCTTGACCCTCTTAGCTTAGCTTCTAGGGTATACTCTTCAAAATCCTTCTCTGTCTCTTCCTTCTCAAGGTGTTTTGCTGATTCCTTCTCATCTCCTAGACACCTTACTGTTGGAGTACCCAGGGCTCAGGCCTTGCCTCTTTCTGTCTACATTCACATTTTTGATGATCTCCTTTGTCTCATGGCTTAGTGTTGATGAATCACACATTTATATTCTCAAGCAGACTCCTAGATCCAATAGGTTATTCAGCATCTTAAAATGGATATCTTATAGGTATATAAAAATGTATGTGTCCAAACTGACCTCTGATCTCCCCTCAAATTTCCCATAATCTTTCACTCCAAACTTGTTTCTCATGCATTCCTTCTTATCTCAAGCTCAGGTCAAAATTTCATCTTTGACTCCTCTTATTCTCTACATCCAGTTTATCAGCAAACCCAAATGACTCTACCTTAAAAATATTTTCAGAATTTGACTATATCTCACTAGCTCCAAACCTACAATGTTCTCTCTCTCCCAGATTCTTGTGATTGTAGCCTCCTTGCTTCACTCTTGCCTTCCTAGAGTCTTTTCCCAACACAGCAGCCAGAGTGATCCTACACTAAGTTAATTCAGATCAAATTATTTTTCTGCTTAAAACCCTCTATTGGCTTCCCAACAGGCTCAAAACAAAATCTAAAGTCCTTAATCTGGGAACCTTGTTTCTTACAGCTCTTTCTCTTCCTCTAGTCATACTGGCCTTCTTGTTATCTGCTCAGGGTTTCCTCCTTTGCTGTGTTCTTTGCCTGGAGCACTCTTCCCACAGATACCACTGCTCACTTCCTTCAACAGTGAGTTTCTTGGAGAGATCATCCTTCTCCACCCTATCTGAAATTGCAAACACCTCCACACTTTTTATCCCCCTTTCCTGCTTATTTTTATCTCCATAGCATTCACTGACACCTGATATACCATACATTTTGCTTTTTTTTTTTTTAACCACACAGAATGAAAGTTCCAAGAAGTCAAAGAATGTTCTCTATTTTGTCCTCTGATAAATCCCCAGTGCCTAGAATTTTAAGTATTCAAATTATTTGTTGAAGGATCCAGGCTTCATCCCTTCTCTTCCCTCCCCTCCTGTCTATCTAGTTTTAGTCTCTTGATGTTCTCTCCAGTTTCATGGCTTGAGTTACCACAAGAAGTAGAATATCAAACATGTTTAAAAATTCTTGGAATATAAATTATATTTAGGCCATCTGTTTTTATTGAGAAAAGGAGCTAGGCAACATAGAAATAAAATGTTGTTTTAAATAATTGGTAATTACCATATGGGATTTATTCCTACTACCTACAACTTTTTTCAGTCTCTCATTTCTTGACTAGATTTATGAGAGTAATCTCTCAGTTGTCACCTGTAACTTATGTATAGATATCTTCAACCTTTTCTTCAAACAGTTGCCAAAGTGATCATATCACATCCATTCAAATGTAATTCAGTGGTTTCCTGTAGAAGGGGAAGATGATAAAAATGATGATGATGACAAAAGCGTAAAATCAAGTACTTTTAAATTAGAATGAGCCTTGTTCTTACACTCAAATTTAAACATGTTTCCTATAAGAGTTAAGCCTGTAATACCATATATTATATATGTGGATAATATCTTGATTGTTTGAAATATAATTCTTACTTGAGTCAAAGGCCATATTGCATTTAGAACTTAAAAAAAATCATTATTTAAAGAAAGTTGAAATAAAACCAAAACTAATCCTGAGGACCATGATTCATTCCCAAAACTCTTTGTACTATTGCTAGAAGAGAGGTCTGCAGTTCTGATTAGGTCAGCATCTTCTTTGCTAATAAAGTCATCCATGAAACCAATTTTAGGCTGATTCATTTCTTTGTTAGATTACATAGTATTTTTGTTGTGCAGAACATGGATAAATTTTCTTGCAAGAAATAAAAAAGTAGAAGTGTTTTCCAAATCCTTCCATACTTGAGTGCCATTCTTCATTGGCCTAAACTTCTTTGGCTAATTGATTCTCTAAACAAGACCTCAGCCAACCTTCAGAGCAGCTGTTTCTGGAATAACAGAGACTGGCCAGTGAGGGAATAACTGTGGCTTTAACAGGCATGCATTTGCTTTCCACCACACTCTAAATTGCCTTCTCTGAAAGGGTTGCTTTTGAAGACCAAATGCATCTTGTTTTCTCTTGGTTAAAAAAAAAGAAAATATACCCCTATTTTTTAGACCATGATGACACAAAGCAGTCACTAGAAAAATTGGCAAGAGTGAGTAGAGTTGCTAATTGGTTGGCCACTGTGACTTGGGATAGTTTTCTGAGAAATCCAGTAATGCCTGTTAGATTTTGGAATAGATTCCTTTCTCCAAGTGGTACTCCAGAAGCCTTGCTGTCTGTCTCAATTATAAATCTCTAGTCTTCTCTTCACAGACTCAGGGCTATAACTGACTTCTGGGAATTTATGATCAAACCTAAAGCATTTAGCTAGTGAATTGTTCCATTTGTTGAACATAAAAAAATCACTAACACTTGGGGCTGAAATTAAAATGTCATTTAGTAAATGAGTGTGTTAATATCCAAGGAATCTCATAAAAGAGATAGCTAGTATCTTACTTAATATCATAGAATTTTAGAGTTGGATGGAACTTAGTGGTCACTCATTCTAACCTTTAATTTTACATATGAGGAAACTGAGGCCAAGTGAAATTAAGTGTCTGGCTCAAGGTCACACCTGACTAAAACAGAATTTCATGACCCATAATTCTCTTTGCACTTTATCTGGTTTTTGTGAAAGAGAAAAGCTGGAAGCCTGATAAAAGATGTTAGATGCTTATTTTCCTTCTTTGACAGTTCTCTATTCATCAGTGGGTTGGTGCAGGTAGTATATGATTGTGCAAACTGAAAAGCACAAGAGATAATACTCCTTAACTTTAACATATTTAAGGATGTTACTGTTGCAGTCTGAGTGAAAGAGGAGGTTGAAAAATAAGATAAACTAGATAGGAAGTGGGGTGAAGAATATTTTTGTAGTCTTTTATACCTTCAGAGTTGTTAGATGCAGAATCAATCTACAAAAACAAACAAACAAACAAACAAACAAACAAAAACAGGTAGAGAAAGGATGCCCCAGAACTGCTGCAGTTGTTATCTCTTGTGGCCTTGGGAGATGTATTAGTATTTCAGTTTCCCTGTAGTTGGTAGTGAGGCTGACTCACTAGGACTAGTTGGCCTATCTGACAAACAATTTCCCTAACTAATCGTGAGCATTCATAGTTGATATCAGAGAGTGCCAGCCATATGGTAGGTACTTAAGTGTTTTTCAAATGAATGAAAAGGAATTATGGATTTGGATGTAATTCAGGGAGGGAGAGGGAACCAAACCAGCATAGGCTGTGGTCATGGCCCAAGGTTGGGCAACCTCTCCACAGCACTCAGAGGCATTATAAAGGAGTCAGATGCTCGTGCATGTCACTATTTCCTACATTGTTTTTCATCCAATTTGGGGAAAAAAACAGCAGATTATCCATCAAACTACAAAAATTGACCAACAATCTTCTGTGGTTGCCTGAGACTAATGTTTTGATGTATAGAATTAGGAACTATTAAAAAGCTGAAAGGAATTGTGGGAACATGATGTCCGTTAGCAGATAAGGCTCAGCACTCTCACAAAAACAATGGAGAAAAAGTCTACAGCTGCCAGAGGGACCCACTTTGGGGGTCAGTAGACCAGGACCGCACTTCACAACTCCCAGGAGATTGAGGGACAGAGAGATGAAGAAGCTGAAACTACAAACTGAGTTACTAAACCTCCCAGCCACCTGGAAGGACTCCCCTCCCCTGAGATAGTCAGCAGCTGTAAAATCCATGGAGCACTGAAGCTAACTGAGAGGAGACCAGACGTCTTCCTTCTTGCCAGCTGTTATAAGGGAATAGGGAGGGGGAGTCGGTGGGTTTTTCTTCAGTGAATTCAGTCAGTGGAGCCCACTTTGAATCTTGGCTCTGGCCAGAGAAAAATAAAGGAATATCAAGTGAGATACACCTCTACGGAAATGTGCACCAACAAGCGCCATCTGCTGGCTGGTCTGGAATTTACATGGACAGAAACTGCTTTCAGAGCTCTCTTTCCCCAATCCTTGGGAGAAAGTCTACACACCATTAGTGAGTCCTGGGCAATTTTAAAGACTTAGGATAAGTTGAACCAAATACCAAAAAGCTGTGAAAAAAATAATAAGCAAGAGAGAGAAAAACTGGCCATCAGAGTAAATTCACCAACATATCAGATGCCTAGACATCAGCAAAAAATTACGAACCATGTTAGGAGGAAGAGATGGCTCAGCCAAAGGAACAAACCAAATGTCCTGAAGAGATTCAGGATTGAGACAATCAATGGTAATCACACAACTCCCATAAATCATTTTAAAGAATTGAAAGAAAATATGACTAAAAAGATGAAGGATATTAAGAAGACACTGAGTGAGCATAAAGAATGATTTTAAAGTCTGCAAAGAAAAGTAACTGACCTTATGGGAATGAAAGACACAATGGATGAGATTAAAAATATATTAGGGGCACATAAAAGCAGATTTGAAATGCTTGAAGACAGAATTAGTGATTTTGAAGACAGAACATCAGAACAGGAAAACACAAGAGAACAGAAAGAGAAAAGAATGGAAAAAATGGAACAGGGTCTCAGGGAATTGAATGATAATGTGGAACACAAAAACATACATATTATCAGTGTCTCAGAAGGAGAAGAGAATGGAAAAGGGGTAGAAAGAATATTTGAGGAAATAATGACTGAAAACTTCTCTACCCTTATGAAAGATATAAATATCAATGTCCAAGAAGGACAATGTACTCCAAACAGAATAAACACGAATAGACCTACCCCAAGACACCTACTATTCAGAATGACAAATATCAGGAATAAAAAGAAGATTTTGAAAGCAGCAAGAGAAAAGCAAAGCATCATGTAGAAGGGAAACTCAATCAGATTAAGTACTGACCTCTCATCAGAAACCATGCAGGACAGAAAAAAGTGGTATGATGTAATTAAAGTATTGAAAGAGAAAAACTGCCAGCCAAGAATTCTGTATCTGACAAAGCTCTTCTTCAAATATGAGGGTAAGTTCAAAGTCTTCACAGACAAAGAAAAACTGATAGAATATGTTACCAAAAGACCAGAATTACAAGGGATACTAATGAGAGTGCTGTGGCCTGAAAGGAAAAAACAAGGGTGAGAAACTTGGAGAAGAGTGTAGAAATGAAGAATATTAGAAAGGGTAAAAAAAAAAAAAAGACTATAGCATGATATGAGAACTGAAATCCAAAGGTCAAAATGGATGGAATAAGTAATGCCTTTACAATTATACCATTGAATTTTAATTGCTTGAACTCCCCAATCAAAATATACAGACTGATAGAATGGATTAAAAAATATGACTCATCTATATGTTGTCTACAAGAGACTCACATCAGACGTAAGGACACAACCAGGCTGAAAGTGAAAGGTTGGAAAAAGATATTCCATGCAAATAGTAACCAAAAAAATTTGGAGTAGCAATACTAATATTGGACAAAATATATTTTAAGTGAAACACTGTTATAAGGATGAAGAAGGTCATTATATATTAATAAAAGGAGCAATTCAATAAGAAGGAATAACTATTCTAAATATTTATGCACCTAACCTCAGTGCCCCAAGATACATGAGGCACACACTGGCAAAGCTGAAGGGAGAAATAGATGTCTCTATTTATAGTTGGAGACTTCAATACACCACTCTCAGTATTGAACAGAACATCTGGACAGAGGATAAATAAAGATAGGACTTGAATAATATGATAAATGAACTAGACTTAACAGACATCTATAGAGCATTGCACCCCAGAACAGCAGGATATACATTCTTTTCAAGTGCTCATGGATCCTCCTCCAAGCTAGACCATATGTTGGGTCACAAGACAAGTCTCAACAAATTTAAAAAGATTGAAATTATACAAAACACTTTCTCTGATCATAACAGAATGAAACTAGAAATCAATAATGGACAGAAAAAGGGAAAATTCATAAATATATGGAGATTAAACAACACACTCTTAAACAACCAGTGGGTCAAAGAAGAAATTGCAAGAGAATTCAGCAAATATCTTGAAATGAATGAAAATGAGAACACAATATATCAAAACCAATGGGACACCACAAAGGCAGTGCTGAGAGGGAAATTTATATCCCTTAATGCTTACATTAAAAAAGAAGAAAGAGCTAAAATTGAAGATCTAACTGCACACCTGGAAGAACTAGAAAAAGAACAGCAAACTAATCACAAACCAAGCCAAAGGAAAGAAATAGTAAAGATCAGGGCAGAAATCAATGAAATCGAGAAAGAAAAAAAAAACAAGAGAGAGAATCAACAAAACCAAAAGTTGGTTCTTTGAGAAGATCAACAAACCCTTAGCTAGACTGACAAATAAAAAAAGATAAGACACAAATAAAAAAAAGATAAGAACGGGGGGGGAGAGCATTACCACTGACCCAAGAGAAATGAGAGAAATCATAAGAGGATACTA